>JACXGJ010002210.1:0-69064 GCA_016801105.1 Esox niger | reverse complement strand
AAAATACAGACATTCCTAAGCCAACTCACAGAAAACCATCTTCACTGGCTGCTGAGGATTTTCATACAATAAGCAATGGAAAGTGTTTCAGTGACAAGAAAATTGATGTGTACCTTGATAAAATCTCATTTGGACCATCAATTTGTGCTGATGTGCCCTGTGTCTTTTGTTAGCCAACAACTACAAAATCTATTTTTGGAAAGGATAGATGTTCTGCCTAAGATACCTAGAGTAGTACACAATTGGTGGTGTTTTAAAAATGTAATAATACCTGTAAATTTAAATGACCATTGGATGGTCATAGCTATAGAGATTAAAAAGAAAGTACATGCACACAACTGTATAAAACTGAATGTTAAATTAATGGACTCCTTAAAGCAGCATGAGAATACTGCAGAGCATTATTCACCCCCTACAGAAGTATCTGGCATTACAGTATTTGGCCTTACATGCAAAGGTTGTGGACATTGTTTTGAGTTTTATCATCGTTGTGGGAATTTCAAAGCTCAGGTAGATCTAAATGGTCGTGGTCCCTATGTGTGTGTGACTAAAGCAGTCCTATTTGGAGATAGCATTAATTCATTCAAAACAACATGCAATGTTCTATTTTATATGAATTATCAGAAAAAAGGTTGTTGCATTAATGTCAAAACATATTCAGATGGGGAGCGCCGTGATAAAATTCCTCCAGGGATATTTTGACAAGATTAGTCTGCAACAATATGATCATGCAATATTGTGCACTTGCACTATGGCTCTCAGAATGTTTGTAGTATTTCAGGTGCTGATATCCTGACCCTAAACTTACATTGGTTTAGGGTCAGGATCTGATAGGAGGTACTGGAACACTGGGGCTCTTAGACAATGCTTTTACTCAAGCAAGAAGATTATAAAGTGTTATTATTTTTTCTACAGTCCACAAAATATACTGAAAACTCATAAACAATACAAGCCTTCTTACTTCTCAATTGAAATATGCATCTCTCAATATACGGACAAATACGATTTCTTTCTGAAATTAAGCTATGGTTTGAATGTACTAGTAAGAAAATATATCCTTCTTATAGAGTTGATGAAGCTGAACGAGTTCTAATGTGTAATAGTTGGAAATTGGTTATGACGTGATTTGATTGTAAAAAAACATTTGGTTTATCTAAAAGGTATAAAACTGGAAACAGTCTTTTGGGCTAACCAATATCTCTAAAGGTGGTAAAGCAGGCTAATGTAAATAATTGAAAACTTCTTAAGACCGTTGGCTGAATTGTTCAGTAATCACCAAGTAAAACCTCCATGAACAAAAGGAATAATGGATCTAAACTGATGGCTATTCAGTAAATTGGAATGTGGCCAATGGAATGTAAAATACCAGCAACAATTGCAGATACACAGTGCCCCTTGATTTTTTTGCATACTGTCACTCTGTAGACTCTCCTGAACATTTCCTACAATACATTCACTGCGGCGTGTAGAACAGTTTTTTTTTCTATATTGCAATATACATTTCATATCCACTGAACTGCATTGTGGCCACTGAGATGGGTGGAGTAAAAAGCTAGCAACAATTGCAAATACCCAGTGCCCCTTGATTTTTTTGCACATAATTACTCTGTAAACAATCCTGAGCATTTCCTACAATACATTCACTGCAGCGTATTGAACAGCTTTTTTTTCTATAATCAGTATATATTTCATATCTACTGAATTACATTGTGGCTACTTAGATGGGTGAAGTCAACAGCCAGCAACAATGGCAAATACACAGTGCCCCTCGATTTTGTTTCACATAATTACTAAATTGATTTTCTTGAACATTTCCTACAATACATTCACTGCGGTACATCGAATAGCTTTTTTTCTATTGTGCGATGTGCATTTCAAATCCACTGAATTACATTGTGGCCAATGGTATGGGTGGAGTAAAATGCCAGCAACAATTGCAAATACACAGTGCCCCTTGATTCTTTCAAACATAATTACAATATTATTTATTCTAGAAGAACATTGGCTTAGAGACAAATATATTACAGGGTTGAACAATGTTGGTTCTGGAGGGGCAAAACACTTATATGTTTTGTTTCTAATATCAAGTTAGCCCTCAGGCTGATTCAACTGCACTCAGATGGTATCGCCGGTCAGAATAAGTCATGAAGACCTGGGTTTTGGCACTACGAGATCAACATACACAGCAGCCATATGCTTTAAATTTGGTAACAGAGATATTCATGGTGCTCTAAAGAGTCTCAGCCATTTAGCCCTAGGTTAACTGTTTTATTAAACCTCTCTGGGAGTTTAAATGTTAATAATCCAAGTAAGCCAATAAGGAGGCTGTGTATATTGATTTTCAGCCTCCACATTTTGACAATACCAATAAATAAGAAATTTGCACAGGCCAATTAAATTAAAAACATATGCATTACAACATAAATCAAACAGTAACACCAACAAATAGAGAAGAAATGGTCAACCTGATAAAGAAACTTAGTCTCTTCAAAAGTTGCTGAGATTTTTTAATGGTGATTCAGTACAAATGTAAGCTGATAAAAGCAAAGAGTCCAAACAAGGATTGTCTGCAAATTTGGTTGGTCCTACTTACATGGTTGATGGGACACACCCTCCCATTTTACAGGCCTATCAAATGAGAGATTTGTGAACGAGATGCTACCTGGCAATTGAAAATAATTTCATTTTATAATCAAATGAATTCAGAAACTGATAAAAAGTGAAAAAGTCATCTGCATGTTTTGTATACACAGACCTGCAAACAAATCTATATACAGTGGGGAGAACAAATATTTGATACACTGCTGATTTTGCAGGATTTCCTACTTAAAAAGCATGTGGAGGTCTGTAATTTTTACCATAGGAACACTTCAACTGTGAGAGACGGAATCTAAAATATAAATCCAGAAAATCACATTGTATGATTTATAAATAATGAATTAGCATTTTATTGCATGACAAAATTATTTGATCACCTACCAACCAGTAAGACTTCCGTCTCTCACAGACCTGTTAGTTTTTCTTTAAGAAGCCCTCCTGTTCTCCACTCATTACCTGTATTAACTGCAACTGTTTGAACTCACACTCAATCAAACAGACTCCAACCTCTCCACAATGGCCAAGACCAGAGAGCTGTGTAAGAACATCAGGGATAAAATTGTAGACCTACAAGGCTGGGATGGGCTACAGGACAATAGGAAAGCAGCTTGGTGAGAAGGCAACAACTGTTGGTGTAATTATTAGAAAATAGAAGAAGTTCAACATGAAGGTCAATCTCCCTTGGTCTGGGGCTCCATGTAAGCTCTCACCTCGTGGGGCATCAATGATCATAAGGAAGGCAATAAAATGCAAATACTTGTTCTCCCCACTCTATGAGCAAAGAAACTGAAACATGAAGCTGAAGTAACAAATAATTTTCTTAGAAAATACAATTTGGACAGATGCAGAGTAGTGAGATAGATTTTGGATAATTTAGTTAAACTGTTAATTACACTAAATGTTGCAAGATAGCTTGGTACTTAATTAGCTTGGTACTAATTAATATAAGTAATCGACAACTACTTATGATTGTTGGCTGAGTTGTAAAGTTATCACCAGGTAAAGTGATGATTATCACCTTCATTAACATAAGGAATAAGGGATCCAAATTCATGGCTATTCAGTCATTTGGAATGTGGCCAATGGAATGTTAAATGGCAGCAACAATTGCAAATTCACAGTACCCCTTGATTTTTTATATTTATAACTACTATAGAAAAAAACACTATCCACTCTTCCAAACATTTCCTACAATACATTCATTGCGGCATATAGAATAGTTTTTCTCTATGAGTCAATACGTATTTCATATGGATTGATATGGGTGGAGTAAAATGCCAGCAACAATTTCAAATACACAGTGCCCCTTGATCTTTTACATATTATCACTCTACAAACTCTCCTGAACATTTCCTACAATACATTGACTACGGTGTATAGAACTTGTTTGTTTCTATAGGGCAACATGTATTTCATATCCATTGAGTTACATTATGACCAATGGTATAATGTGATGGCAATTCCATCGATAGACACTCTTAAAGGAGTAAGTACAGAGACTAAATTCTCTTGGCACAATTAACAGTTTATTTGCAAATTGAGAGACGCGTCAAAAGCCTACAGAATAATTATATGAAGGGCCTCTGAAGATAATACATGAGCAGACAGTATTTATTACAGTTGAAAGGGGTGTGGTAAGATGCTACTCGGCTGTCTTAGGTTACACAGGTTTTACCCAAGGCTGAAAGAGAAAGCATGGAGGAAATGTTCAGCAAAGTGTGTAGAGTAATACAAACCTGTCTAATCATGGGGAAAGGTGTGCTACATCTAGCAACACAACATTTTCCACACCCTCTTTGTCCACAATGTAACTCAATGGATATGAAATAGATATTGACAAACACAGAAAAAACTATTTCATACGCCAAGGTGAATGTATTGTAGGCAATGTTCAGGAGAGTCTATAGTGTGACAATATGCAAAATAATCAAGGGGCACTGTGTATTTGCAATTGTTGCTGGCATTTTACTCCACCCATGCCATTGGCCACATTCCAAATTGTTGAATAGCCTTCAATATAGATCCATTATGCCTTTTTCTTCTTCATCTTCATTCGCTTATCCGTTGTCGGGTCGCGGGGGCAGCAGCTCCAGCAGGGGAACCCAAAATTCCCTTACCCGAGCTACATTTGCTAGCTCTGACTGGGGGATCCCGAGGCGTTCCCAGGCCAGTGCTGAAATATAATCTCTCCACCTAGACCTGGGCCTACTCCGACATCCTTCCCAGATGCCCGAACCACCTCAACTGGCTCCTTTCAATGCAAAGGAGCAGCAGCTCTACTCCGAGTTCCTCACGGATGACTGAGCTTCTCACCCTATCTCTAAGGGAGCCGCCAGCCACCCTTCTGAGAAAACTAATTTTGTTATCTGGTTCTTTTGGTCATGACCCAGCCTTCATGACCTGTATTGACCGATATATCGAGAGCTTTGCATTCCGGCTCAGCTCTGTTTTCGTCACAACGGTGCAGTAAAGCGAATGCAATACTGCCCCCGCTGCTCCGATTCTCTGGCCAATCTCCCACTCCATTTCTCCGTCACTCGCTAACAAGACCCCGAGATACTTGAACTCCTTTACCTGGGATAAAACCACATTCCCTACACAGAGGAGGCACTCCATCGGTTTCCTGCTGAGAACCATGGCCTCAGATTTAGAGGTGCTAATCCTCATCCCAATCACTTTGCACTCGGTTGCGAACCGGTCGAGTGAGTGCTGGAGGTAACAGACCGATGATGCCATCAGGACCACATCATCTGCAAAAAGCAGCGATGAGATCCCCAGCCCACTGAACTGTAAACCCTCCCTAGCCCGACTGGGTCTCGATATCCTGTCCATAAACGTTACAAACAGGATTGGTGACAAAGCGCAGCCCTTACGGAGGTCAATCCCCACCTGGAACGAATCCGACTTACTACAGAGAACCCGAACACAGCTCTCACTTTGGATGTACAGGGATTTCATAGCTCTAAGGAGGGACCTCCTCACCCCATACTCCCGCAGCACCTTCCACAGTATGTCCCGGGGGACCCAGTCATACGCCTTCTCCAGATCCACAAAGCTCATGTAGACTGGAGGGGCATATTCCCAGGCCCCCTCCAGGATCCTTGTAAGCGTAAAGAGCTGGTTGGTTTTTCTTTAAGAAGCCCTTCTGTTCTCCACTCATTACCTATAATAACTGCAACTGTATGAACTCGTTACCTGTATAAAAGACACCTGTCCACACACTCAATCAAACAGACTCCAACCTCTCAACAATGGCCAAAACCAGAGAGCTGTGTAAGGACATCAGGGATAAAATTGTAGACCTGCAAAAGGCTGGGATGGGCTACAGGACAATACGCAAGCAGCTTGGTGAGAAGGCAACAACTGTTGGCGCAATTATTCGAAAATGGAAGAAGTTCAAGATGACGGTAAATCTCCCTCGGTCTGGGGCTCCATACAAGATCTCACCTTGTGGGGCATCAATGAGCATCAGGAAGGTGAGGGATCAGTCCAGAACTAAACAGCAGGACCTTGTCAATGACCTGTAGAGAGCTGGGACCACAGATTCAAAGAAAACCATTAGTAACGCACTACACAATCATGGATTAAAATCCTGCAGCACACGCAAGGTCCCACTGCTCAAGCCAGCACATGTCCAGGCCCTTCTGAAGTTTACCAGTGACCATCTGGATGATCCAGAGGAGGAATGAGAAGGTCATGTGGTCTAATGAGACAAAAATAGAGCTTTTTGGTCTAAACTCCACTCGCCGTGTTTGGAGGAAGAAGAAGAATGAGTACAACCCCAAGAACACAATCCCAACCGTGAAGCATGGAGGTGGAAACATCATTCTTTGGGGATGCTTTTCTGCAAAGTGGACAGGACAACTGCACCGTATTGAGGGGAGGATGGATGGGGCCATGTATCACGAGATCATGGCCAACAACCTCCTTCCCTCAGTAAGAGCATTGAAAATGGGCCGTGACCGGGTCTTCCAGCAAGACAACGACCCAAAACACACAGCCAGGGCAACTAAGGAGTGGCTCCATAAGAAGCATTATAAGGTCCTGGAACCCAATAGAAAATAATTGGAGGGAGCTGAAAGTCTGTATTGCCCAGCGACAGCCCCGAAACCTGTAGGATCTGGAGGTCTGTATGGAGGAGTGGGCCAAAATCCCTACCGCGGTGTGTGCAAACCTGGTCAAGAACTACAGGACACGTATAATCTCTGTAATTGCAAACAAAGGTTTCTGTACCAAAAATTAAGTTCTGCGTTTCTGATATATCAAATACTTATGTCATGCAATAAAATGCAAATTAATTATAAAAATAATTATACAATGTGACTTTCTGGATTTTTGTTTTAGATTCCATCATCCACAGTTGAAGTGTACCTATGATAAAAAATTATATTATGTCCGGCTGTCTCGTTCTAGACAGCCGGACATAATATTTACTTTTCAGTCATGACAGGAATATTGTACCTGTTTGGTTCCGGCCATGCATTATTTTTTTTCCCACATTCAGAATACAATCCCCATCCTAAGTGTCATAAACACTACCTGCTGCATTGTGGGACAGTTGACGTGCTGTACGCTCTTGCAGTTACCTACCCGAAGCTAAGTACCATTATTACGCTTTTCCACAGTAATTGGTGTAGCTACTTCACGAAGCAGAACTGTCGTCTTCAGTTAAAGATAGCAGAGTTAGAGCTCGACTTCAGACGCAAATGTCAGGCAAGGATTATGTTAGTGTAGAAACCATATTTCACAGATTTGTTCCATTTGTTGACCACATTTCCTATGTGCCATCCATATGGCTCCCTGGGTGGACCCTCCCTTCAGCGGGTCTCATGAATATCATAATTTTTACCCTACTGCTAACAAAAAGCAAACAAATAAAACTAAATTGCACAAAGCTTCATCCCCCCTCATCCTGTTAACCAAATTAATAATGTGCTAGTTAAGTTGTAATCGTTTTGCTGCAGGTTAATGACACATTTATTTCACAATGACACATTTCAATTAGGTATATTCAAATGTCACAGTTTCAGACCAAAGCAACAGCAGCACTGTTGCTTTGTATACGAGAAGGGAGCAAACATTTAATGCAAATGGAAAGGACAGTTGGCTTTAAAAGAAAACATTTGTGTTGCTCATTGTTCAGATGCGTGCGATATCTGATTCCCCAAAAAAGCTTCTCAAAATTGAGAGAGGCTGCCAACCACATCGACGAGACGGTGACACAGTATGAATTTATCCTGGACAGCCTGGGTGGCAAATCCATTTGATTCAGGTAAGAACTTTGGGTAAAGTTGCTTTGTAAAGTCAACATCATTACTTTTGTATTATATGTATGTTAGCTAGGTGTTTGTTATATGAAAACCCAATTAAAATGCCAATACTATGTGGATAGGAGAGATGGCGGAATGTTTGATACAGAAGCTAGTTACAGTCCTAATGTAGCTACTATTTGTCTGTGCGGTTAGTAATTGCTTTTGCTTAATAATAGTACAGTAACCTCATGTTTGCTAAGTTAGTCTCATACCTAATTGTTAGTTATAATAAATGCTACCAGTAACGTGTATCTTGTAACTTGATCAAGGAATACATAAGCAACCCTTTTAACCAATATGTCATACATTAATTTAGAGAAGGTGGTTCATATATTGACTTCATTGACTAATATGCCATGATTCTTGGTAATTGACTTGCTTGAATACTGACAAGTTATTTGTTTTATTAATTCTATGCTTATTATTATGCTGAATTTTATATTTCATTATTAAATGTATATACTGCTATCTTTTACCAATCATAATGCAAGTTCTGGTGCTATCAGCGGAATAACCTTTTTAATTGTAATTGTTATCTCTTTTACTTCCACTGCATTTTGTATTTTTATTTTCACAGTTAAGCACACTGAATTGCTTCTATGTATGAAATGTTCTATATAAATAAACTTGCTTGCTTGCTAGTTTACAGACTACTGTATCATATGTGCACCACTAGGAGATAGATGTAACAGAAAAATAGCAGTTGGCTAGTAACTGACTAGAGAAGCTCAGCTATTCAGCTGTTCTCAGTTTATAGGTGATTAGAATACTCGCTTATGGTGGAAATGACTAGAACATTTTAAATGGTATAGAACCTTGCAAAAAAACTGAAACATTTGAAGAAATAAATAGTTACCCTCTTCATTTGTATCTCCAATACAATGTCTTCCAGTGTTTTGTCACTTGTTTGTCATTTCCAGTCAGAAGAAACCTATGGGGGGAATTGAGAGGAGAAAATATGGCACAAGAGACATTAAAAAGAACTGGACGTCACTCCAAAACTGATGAAAAGACTAGAAGAAAACTGGGTGCCTTTCAAGAGGCCTGCAGCAACATTAAAGGAGCTGCAGAAATTTCTGGCAAGTAATGGCTGTGTGCTACATCTGACAAAAATCTCCCATATTCTTCATATGAATGGGGTATGGGGTAGGGTGGCAAGACGGAAGCCTTTTCTTAAAAAGAAAAACCAGTGCTTGGCCCTGTCCAGGGTCTCCTCCGGATAGGGCCACAGTGTCAATGGACCCCCCTGTCTCAGCCCCACCGTCTTACGTTGTTATATTATTGTGCTGGGGGAATAGGGCCTACATTTTCCCTGTTTTCTGTCCTTTTAAACTTAGGAGGACATGAGGTCTTAACCCACACCTGCGGAGTACCAGGCTTGACTCGTTGCGGTCCCTGGCCAAAGTCCTCCTGGTTGTGTTGCAGATCAAGACGATACCTGACGATTTCAACTGCCACTCTGCTGACCCCTCACGTCTGTCCCTGTTTTTGTCCATCTGGTCATGCCTCCAATCTCGACTAGATTTAAATTGCCTCTGGGCTTAGCCCACATGCATTGAACTATTACAATTTGGACTCTTAATAAGTTCACATGGCACAGCCAGAAGAGGACTGGTCACCTCTTGGAGCCTGGTTCCTCTCTAGGTTTCTTTCTAAATTTCATCTCTCTTTGGGTGTTTTTCCTAGCCACTGAAGTTAATCTCTATTGTTGTTTGCTCCCTGGGGTTTAAGGCCAGGAGCCCACATTCAGAATTGACTATGAAGGTTTTAGGATGTGCATTTTTTTTTATACTACATATATATAAATGATTGGTATAGATCTCTAACGTTCTTTCCTTATAGTTTGTCCTGGTCATTGTTGATTCTCATCCCCGTGCCTTAGTGGATAACATTTTCCCCATGCCAAATCAGGCTGAATCCGCTGGTCGACCTTCCATGGCTTTTGGCTTCATGTCCACTCCTGGAGTAAGAGCTTCACATCTGATGGCAGATGTTCATGGGTAAATGTTGCCCAAAGGCCTTGTCCCAGACATAGTATGCCTGATCACTCCTCGTAAAAACCTTGAAGCCAGCCCATCAGCTCAGGCTGGGGAAAAGTTTAAACAGCTCCTCGCTGTTGAGATGGCCAATTTCCCATAAATGAAATTTGCAATATCCCAGACTTTTCTGTAAATTACTAAAATCTGTCATTACCAAATTAAATTATTTTCAGATATTTGTCAATGATTTTCCATATTGACAGGATAAAGGACCTAAATTACCAAGAACTGCTGGCCCTGGAGTATGAAACCCAAGCATGAGATCTGGGTGTGACCTATAGAAGGGAGATGTCCAGGGCTTTCCAGCCCTATGAGCAGTGGCCAAAAAGATTAATTTGAGAGATGATTGAGATGCCAATTATGGATACACTAATCAAGGACACTTTGTTGGAGGAAATACAGGTCATCAGCAAAACTAGACCTTGTGCTTGAGCTGGGGTACACATTTTAAGCTCACAGTTTAAGGTTATTTCTTTATGTACTAATATTGGACTTTCAATATTATCCACTGTGACAAATATCCACTGTTTAACCTCAAATATTTGAATAATTTAAGGGGCTGTCAAATGTGGCGTCATCTGCAACACACCGCTCCCCATCAATGGTCAGCAGTGGCGTCGTTAGGCCTGGGTGTCCGGGGCTATAGCCCGGATCTTTTATGAATAGCCCCGGATCTCAAATTGACCAAACAATAATAATAAAACAATGCTTCTGATCTATTCATGTAAAATTCTGATCATGCATTATGCCAATGTGTAGGCCTCTAGCATGTACATAGAAATGTTCATCCAGCATGTACATTCAAAACCCTGTTCTTTCTGTCTGGAGGGGGGCTAAGCCCAGAATGTATTGTGATCCTAGCAACGCCTCTGATGGTCTGCCTGACATGGACTCCTAAAAGCAGTATGAGAAAAAATGCAGGTTATATTTCAACCACTACAAAAGTATTTGGCATCACAGTATTTGGCTTTACATTCAATGGTTGTGAACATTGTTCTGAAATATGAATTTTATCATTGTTGTGGGAATAACAAAGCTCAGAAAGATGGAAGGTGTTATGGTCCTTATGGGTGTTTGTTCGCTAAAGCTGTCCTATTCAGAGACAACACTAATTAATTCAAAACAACATGAGATTGTATATGAATTATCAGAAAAAATGTTATTGCATTAATGTCAGAACATATTCAACAGATGGTGAACACCATTGACAAAATTCTTCCACGTACATTATTACAAGAAGATGAGTCTGCAATCATGTGATCATGCAATAATGTGCACTTGCACTATGTACTGGACCCCCGGGGCTCAGAGACCATGTCTGTACCCAAGCAAGAAGATAATAAGCGTAAGTGTTAATATTTTCTCTACAGTCCACAAAGCGTATTGAATACTCACACACTACAAGCCTTCCTACATCTTAATTGAAACATGTATCTTTCAATATAAGGACAATTAAATTGGTTATGATGTGATTTTACAACAAAATAAAAAGTATAAAACTGTCAAAAGTATTTTGGGCTCACCTACATCTCTAAAAGTGGTACAGTGGGATAATGACCAGTTAATATAAGTAATTGACAACTACATAAGCTCTACATTAGCTAGCGTCAAATCAAGAGTAAACTAAATCTCAAACATGGTCACAGAAAGAGTAGAACAGAATGATCACATTGTCGTATAAATGATGTGGCTGCAAGGTTCTGTTAGATTTAAGGAAATAACAAATCAACAGCAACACATTGTAAACAACCTACATAACCCCTCCATCTCGGCTGTAATGTCACGCTGACTCGAGAGTAGCCTAATGTACACAAAGCACCATTAATAAAGGTGTTACAAAGAACTCAGTGACCGTGCAAATTCAGTGTGCCTGTCCAAAGTGCACATGCGCTAATATCTAATCAATCCGCGTTTTTGGACGTTCTTGTATTCTCGTGAACTCGATTAATGTCATCTTTCATTGCCCAAGTACTGTTCCAATCCAAAGAACGCAAGTTACCAAAAACGCTGTTCTTCCAGCAAGATGGTGGGTTGAGCAGTCGCGGTTTCCAAGCTCTTCACAAGTAGTCCCAATATATAGTTAAAAGTTGTTGAATGTCCCCTCTGAAGTGTGAAAATGTATCTGAAACATGTCATTAAACCTGCAATACATAAAATATATCCCAAAGCAAAGAAATCCTCACCTAACATCGAAATAATTGAAAATGTGCGTGAAGAGGAGCATGACTATGCTATGGATGTATCGCAGCTAAATAAAAGGGACCGCTCTGGTAATGATTCCGTGTCGCCAATGCCTATCCAGCAACCCGTGGAAAAGAAGGCCAAGTCAACTGAAGTCGGTGAGAATGATGAACTCTCTAAAAATACTATTTTTGAGGTGATACTGGCCGTGGAAAAGAGATTGGATGGGCAGCTAGTCGTCTTAAGTGAGCGAACTAAACAAAGCAGCGCCATGATTGCTAACTCAGCAAAGATCGTCCAGTTCAATATGGAGGCACTGAAAGAAGGTAAAAAGAAAGTAGAAGATCTGGAAAAACAAAACGAACATCTTTGCAAAGAGAAAAAAAATCTGCTTAAGGAGAGAGTCAGAACAAGAAAGGTACAGGATGAGGTGGTGCCTCTGGATAAAGGGTTTGGAAGAGAAAAAAGACAAAACTATCCATACGTGGGTCACCCAAATCCTGGTTATAGTTGATCCAGATATGGGGTCAAAGCTGGAAGAAGCAGTGAACATTGTCCACCGAGTCAGAAAGAAGACTGATAATAAGATTAGGCATATCATCGTTCTCTTCACAAAAGATGGGTGAAGGAGGAAATCTGGCAGCTGAGCAAAAACTCTTCGATCTGTAAAGAGAAGGGCATCCGTTTTGCCACGGTTCTGCCACAAAAAGATTGGGAAGAAAGATGGAGGTTCTGGGCCTCTAATTAAACAAGCAAGGCGGGCTGGGAAACCTCTCTGGGTCCACATGGATACATTGACGGACGGCGGATTGGAGAAAAACTGTTAAGTTGAGGGAACATGTTCTGTTTATTGTTATGACGCGTTGGTAACATTTGCAGGGAAAAAAACTTTCTCCAAAGCCTTTTTTTTCTGGTCTGAGTGGGTTAACCATTGTTAAACTAGCAGTTTTATCTTTTCTTATTTTTGGTGTTCATGGTAAATGAGAAAATCTGTTTTGGTTCTTTGAATGTTAGGTGCTTGAAAGACATTGTTAAAAGAAAAGCACTTTTTTTGTTTTGTAAAGGGCAAAAATCTACCGATTACGTCTTAGCAGGAGGTGACTGGAATATGGCACCAGATGAATGGGATGATAAAATGCCTCCTAGACTAAGGAAAGCAAAGCAGAATGACATCATGGAAAGACAACAATTTGATTCATGCATGGAGATTCCTTAATCCTGGGGTTAAAAGCCTAATGGAGAAAGTACATTTTGGATTGATTACTGGTTGGTAAGCAATAACTTTCCGGCATATATTAAACAAACTCAAATTTCTAAGGGGTCACTATCTGATCATTGTTTCATATACCAAATTTTAGAACCCACAGTGATATTGGAAGTTTAATTCTAAGATGTTACAAAATGAGGAATATTGTATGAAGGTTAGGGAAATTATAAGAGATAATGAAAAGGATGATTCCCTTGAAGGTTATATTGGTAGAACTTACTAAATTTAATGTTAGAGAATTCACAATACATTTTGCAAGGAATTAAATAGGGGAAAAAAAACAATATGAAAGTAATTTGTTGTGGGAAATGAACCAGTGATGTAGTAATTTGGACTTAAATCATCAAGGGAAAAACAAGTTAATGGAGTTATGAGTCCGATTAGATGAGCTTTATCTTGAAAGAGCACAGGGGGCATTTAGAAGGTCAAGAGTGAATGGATCAAGGCAGGGGAGTATAACTCATATTTTAGTAATTTAGTCACAATCTAGGCAGCTGTCAGCGAGAACGCGTCTGATATCCCAGTCTTTTCAAGATGCAAGTAGCGCCAGACAAACTTCGCTACTGTTAAGTTTTTACTCTTATTTCAGGTAAAACATTTTTTATGAGAAATGGACATTGTAGTCACTGAATATTTGCTGATTTTATTTAAGAAACGGCACATTTGTAAATTTGCTCCGACTTTTCCATTAGTGTTATTCAGTTCAGTGCAGTGGAGACGCTAGTTAATGTTAGCAAAGTTAAGTAATTACCGGTAGAGAGGGACAGCTTTCTTACTCTCTAGTTGATTTACACTTATAAAAATGTCATATTGATACAACCTACCAGTCATATGCATAGTTATATTTTATTCAAAGACTGCTGAGGAGATTACAGCCCTCTTGGTGGAGGGGACGAATGAGACCCTCTTCACTGGGAAGAGGAATTCTTCCCAAACTGAATGGGAGTGAGAAGAGATTATAAAGATTATAATTTTGGCAAATATAACAGGTTCACATAAATAAAAATAGTCATCCTAGCCATTATAGTTGAGGTATGATGTACATTGTGGTAACAGGTGGGAAATAGGCACCTGCTGCTGCCAGCCAAATGTCATTTTATGTAGAACACTAGTTGTCTGTAGTTTCTCTTTAACTAGATTTTACTCAATAGTTGGAACTGCCTAATATTTATCAGTTTCCCATAATAGTTGCTATGTGACTTCCAGTCTTGCCCAAAGGTTTGTTGTCAGACACCTGCTCATCAGCACACCCTCCTCTGGATTGTCACCCTCTTCCGCATTCTAAGTCCTCCACCTCAAATATGTTGTTCATAGAGAGACATAGGTTGTGGAGAATGCAGCAGGCAGCAATCACCTTCAACCCAAACAGAGGACGCACTTCCAGAGCCCTCCGAAAAATCTATCTTCAGCGGGTTTTCAGCATGCCAAACGTGCGCTTGATTAAACATCTTGCTTTGGTGTGGTGACCGTTGAACCGGGCCTCATGGTGTAGAAATGTTATACAGTTACATTATATGGTCATGCTGTAATGTACTGTGTTATTTAAGTCCACTAGCAATATCTGTTTTCATCATGTATATGTCTAGGTTTTTGATCAGTGTCGAAAACAAAGAGTACTTAGTAATGAACTTAAACTTTTGGAGCCCACTGTGTGTTCGTGTATGTTGGAATCCTTGGATTTAGGTTCAGTAAATATCGCTACAGGCTGTTGAAACGTGGTGACAGCCACAGGATGCTGTAAGCATGGATATCCATCATCTTCTGAAATGAGATGAATAATGTACTTATGAAATTCACGAGGTACCAGTGGGATAAAGCTGAGGAAAAATATAGGCAACCGATTTGATAGATAGGCTAAATAGGTATGAGGTAAACAAATATGTCTAGTGGTACAGGGCAATTCACACAGCACAACACTTTACGTTAAATAGCATTTTAGTAAGCATCCTATGAAATGAGTAAAATCACTAACACTCGTTTTGAGTTTGTCTTTAACTTTATGAAGTGCCTACATTAAAAACAAAAATAATACACATTTGGTGAAACGTTTGCGTATCACATGTTGCGCTGATGACGACAGTGTTTTATTGTCGCTGCTTAAATGATCGGAGGGTATTGTGGAATAGCCGAGCACACATATTTCATCCAAGCAGAAAGTTAGCGACCCATAGAAAACTAACTGCTGTGTATTGGAGCTGAAACCAAAAAGGATGCATCCTCCGGGCGGGGGCTGGTTGTGTGAGCATTCAAATTGTATACAAATGGAGCCATCTTCAAACTTCTAGTTTCAATAGCTCTTACAAAAAGTTTACAGTTACTATGAAATGTATTTATTACTGATCAGGGACAGGTGAGGAACAATGCACACCTTATATTTTGTCAATATCTAAAGTTTCAAAATTTGACGAATTTCATTTCAATAGCTCCAACAGCAGAAATACCATGAATATAAATGTAAATCATCTTGATCAGGATATTTCAGAATATGTAGTTCTTACAATCAGGGCATATCTACTGTTGGAGCTATTGAAATGAAAATTGTTCAGAAAATTGAAACTAAAGACTTTGAAAAAGTTAAGGGTGTGCATTGTTCCTCACCCTCCCCGATACAGTCCCCTCCAAAAGTATTGGAACAGTAAGGCAAATTCCTTTGTTTTTGTTGTTCACTGAAGACATTTGGGTTTAAGATCAAAAGATGAGTGAGACAAGAGTTCAGAATTCAAGCTTTCATTTTCTGGTATTCACATCTAGATGTGTTAACCAACCCAGGACATACCACCCTTTGTTTGAACCCACCCATTTTTCAAGTGAGCAAAACTATTGGAACATGTGACTGACAGATATTTCTTGTTGCCCGTGTTGCCTTTTAGGTTGATTGTTCAAACATTAAATAGCTCTGCATGACTAGTCTAAGTTTCCATCCTTGGTTTAAAATGCATTTCTTGAAGACCAGAGAGCTGTCTATGAGAGAAAAGCAAGCCAAAACATTAGTAAGTGACATCACCAACGACCTCCACAGTGCAGGGGTGAAGGTATCACTATCCACTGTTTGAAGAAGACTCGGAGAGCAGAAATATAGGCCACACCACAAGATGCAAACCACTCATCAGCAGTAAGAATCAGAAGGCCAGATAGAAATTGGCAAAGAAGTATAGATGACCCGCAAAAGTTCTGGAACACAATCTTATGGACTGATGAGACCAAGATTAATCTCTACCAAAGTGATGGAAAGGCCAAAGTGTAGAGAAAGAAAGGAACTGCGTATGATCCGAAGCATACAAGCTCACCTGTGAAGCATAGTGGAGGTAAAGTCATGTCTTGGGCTTGCATGGCTGCTTCCATGGCTAGTCATTAATATTTATTGATGATGTAACTGATGATAGTAGCAGCAGAATGAATTCAGAAGTGTACAGAAACTTTTTGTCTGCCTAATTTACGGAAAAATGCATGGAAACTAATTGGGAGGAAGTTTATCATGCAGCAAAACAATGACCCAAAGTGCACTGCCAAAAAAAGGGACTTCCTAAGGGGAAAATAGTGTAAGGTTTTAGACTGGCCAAGTCAATCACCTGACCTTAACCCAATAGAGCATGCATTTCACCTCCTTAAGAGGAGACTGAAGGGAGAAAACACCCTGAAACAAACAAGAACTGAAAAGAGCTGTGGTAAATGCCTGGAATATCATCACAAATGAAGAATGCAAGTTTGGTGATGTCGATGGATCGCAGGCTTGAGGCACTTATTGCAAGCAAGGGTTATACCACCAAATATTAAATGTTATTTACTATAAGATTATTTGTTCCATTACTTTTGCTCACCTAAAATGCTGTGGTCAAATACAAACGGTGATATGTCCTAAGTTGTTTAACACATCGAGATGTGAATACCAGGAAATGATAGCTGAAATTCTGAACTCGTCTCATATTTACCTTTGGATCTTAAACCCAAATGTCGTCAGTGACCATCAAAAACAAAATAATTTGCCTTGCCGTTCCAATACTTTTGGAGGGGACTGTATATGCTTATCATAGTTATTATTAAAAGGTGTGCATTGATCAATCAAATTCAATCAAATTTATTTTATAAAGCTCTTTTTACATCAGCAGTTGTCACAAAGTGCTTCCACAAAACACCTGGCCTTAAACCCCAGGGAGCAAACAAGTGTAGTTTTGAACTTCAGTGGCTAGGAAAAACTCGGTAAGACAAAGCCCATATTTAGGAAGAAACCTAGAGAGGAACCAGGCTCCGATGGGTGACCAGTCTTCCGCTGGCTGTGTCGCGTGAACATATTAAGAGTCCAAATTGTAATAGTTAATGCATGTGGGCTAAGCCCACAGTGTATTTAAATCTAGTCCAGATTGGAGGCATGACCAGATGGACAAAAACAGGGACAGACGTGGGGGGTCAGCAGAGTGGCAGTTGAAATCATCAGGTATAGTCTTGATCTGCAACACAACCAGGAGGACTTTGGACAGGGGCCGCAACAAGTCAAGCCTGGTGAATTGCAGGAGTTGGTCAAGACCTCATATGTCCGCCTAAGTATAAAATGAAGGAAGACAGGGAAAAATTAGACCCTACTCCCCCAGCACAATAATATAACAGTGAAAGACCTTGGGGCTGAGACGGGGGGTCCAGTGACACTGTGGCCCTATCTGGGGGAGGCCCCAGACAGGGCCCACCAGGCAGGAAATCAACCCATCCAGATAGATCGTCATGATTTTTTCCATTTTCATTGTATGCTTTTTGTCAACGCTATTGAAACATGAATTTAGAAGAACGCTGCATTTCCATTCAATTTCAATGTGCCCACCACTAGCACCAACACAGAGATTGCTTCCCTTTCGGCTTCAGCTCCAATACCCAGCACTTAGTACTCAGTGGCTCGTTAATTTTATGCTTGGTAAATCAGGGGTGGGTTGAGTACTGAAAAGTACTGTTACTTGTCCTAAAAGGAACAAGTAAAAGTTGAAATACCACCTGAAAAGTAAGTAAGAGTAAGCACTTGAGTACTAGTCACATATTTTGTTCAAGACATTAGCGCCATAGTAACAAGGAAAAATTATCTAAGAAAGTACAAACAAACTGCATTTTAATGTTTAAATAGGGATTTATTTTTCAGAGTCAGCCTATAGTCATGAAGTATAGAAAACAAAATAAATGGCAAAAATGTATAATACTGTATATACTATTATTAATCTGTGTTGAAAATAAGATTCTTGATTAAGACATACATGTTACTGGTAAAACAATATATATTGCGTGTAGTAAAGCTCAGTACAGCTTGTCAATCAAATACTTGTTATTAGTAAGTCAGGTATTGGGTGGAATGAAAGAAGCAATTGCTTTCAACCAAAATCTATCTAGCTAGACTGGGTGTTACTAACTAAAGTGCATTACTAAATAATAAAGTTCAAGTCAAGCCCAAGCCTAATACAAGTATACTAACGAGCTTTTACGTAATATCTTAGAAGCTATCTAGAATATTACCTTATTATTAGGATATATTAGTGCATTTCTTGCACTGTGTTTGTTCAATGACAAAAAAGTAGAATCTAAAAAAAAAGATATTTTATCAAAAAATTTAGCTAAGTAGCGCGTGCCAGTTCGCTAACCTTACCTCTATGCCAGGGGTGCTAAATCCTGGTCCTGGAGATCAACCATCCTGTAGGTTCTCTTCAACCCTAGTTGTGACTAACCGGGCTTCATTCAGCTCTTTATTAGAATCAGGCGAGCAAAATTAGGGTTTGAGTGAAAACTTAAAGGATGGCAGCTCTTCGGGACAAGGATTGGACAGCCCTTCTCTGAGCTTGCGGAGGTATGATGAGTTTTTAAAAGCAGAGATGGTTGCGCGTCTTTGGGAATAAAGGACAACATTTCGTGATGAGTGTCTTGCCTATTTGAAATTTAGATCGAAACATGTTGTGCAACTGTGGCCAGGGATTGGAATTTGTCTCGTCAACATCCTCCCATTTTCCATCTCGGTGTCGGTGTCTGTCATTTAATTAGGTACGTCTGTGCTCGCACTCCAATGCAGACTTAAAGGAGCGGGAGGGAACACACCGCCCCAACCTCAAGTCAAATCACGAAACAAAAAAACGGTTCCGAAAGAGTAGGTGAAATGTAACGGAGTAGAGTACAATTAATTAAAAAGAAATACATTAGCAACAGTTCAGCCCCCGCAAAGTAACTACAAAAGTACTAGTTCCTCTGAAACTGTTCTTTTACTCATTCGCAGTACTTGTAACTCGTTGCTAGCCACCCCTGTGGTTAAAATATGGGTAAATAGGGACTATGCAACATCGTATACCTTTTTTAATAAACAATATTAGATCGGTTGAATGCTTTGGAAAAGAGCTATTGAGATTTGAATAACCGAATGTCTATTTAATGTCCAATGTCCAATCCAAAACTAATGTGGAATCTGAGCATTAAGAATTGAAATATGAATGTACGTTTCATTGGAAGTGAATGTGCCTAGATAATGAGAACAACAGAAACATCTCTGTTTAGATTATCTCTCCGTAGGTGGCACTCTGATAAGCACAGGAATGTTTACATTGACCATTTGGCATGGGGGTTACTGCTCTGGAAACCAAGTCTTTGCTTGGTAAACACGTCCTTTAATGTATATCAGCTTGTAACCAACATTACAGTGAGAAGAGACTGAGTGAGAAGAGATTGAGGTTGTGTAAGGAAGATCAGGTCCGTTACCTAATGAACAAGACTATCTAATGCTGCAATAAACAAATGATCTACTCTCTCCCTTGACAACCAGGTACGTGATCATTATTAAAACCACTATACGAAACGGCTGATTTCTAACACTAACTTCACCGCAGAAGCGAGCAAATGGGTGTCTATCCTGACTCAAAACGCATGCACGGATGCCTACTTTGAAAATGCACCAGAAAGAGTCGCATTATAACAGTTTTATTTCAGATTTACTATAATGTAGATACTGAAGGTTTTGTCCAGCAAAGTATTCGTCTATTCGGAATATACTGAACATGGGACCTATAATTTGCAGGTCCGCTTCGCTAATCACTATTTAACAAAGGGTATTCAGTCAGTAAGACATTCGCTCTTGGTCGGCTCCGCTTATACAGTCCGGCAAATATTTATAAATATAAACATAGTTTCGGAGCTCTGTTACAAATACGCAACCTTCAGCCCTCCAGTCAGGCACTCTACCCATTGCTCCAGAGGTGTTTGAATGGAATAGGGTGATTTCATGTTGAGTGGGACATCATTTGAGTGGGATATTTAAGCTCATAGGTAATGTACTCTGCCAATATTGCATTGTTGCTGAATATGTGCTTGATATACAAAGGTATTGATTGGTGTGACAATATCATAGTCACACCAATAAGATAATGACCATCTTTGATCCATGAACAATATTAATGCAACAAGAAATCAGGGGAGAGATCTTTATTCAGCATGAGGCTATGATGTTAACCTTCCATTGTTCTTTCCTTTTCTCCAAATATTTACAGTCAATAGTCTTTTAAGCCAGGAGACATGGGAGTCGGTCAATGGTCATAACCAGTCATTACACAGTCAAATACCCTCAAATAAGAAAGGTTTATCCTACAAAAGACCCTTGTATGGTATGTACCAACATATGGTAAATGGGCCTATCCAGAGAGCCTATGAAAGTCACATGGGCAACTCCTAGCAGGAGGTATGGACAGGATGTAAAGATATGATGTGCGGGGTGTTAAGTTTCCCATGCTCATTTCCTGTAAGGGTATGCCTTTATTCATCAAATAGCCTGACCATTCAAACCTCATGTTAAGCATGCTGACAAGTGATAACGTGCCATTCTGTCAGTTATCATGGAACAATAACACTTTTGGTCTTAAAATGAGATCATAGTGATAGTGTTTTAAAACAGTGGACATTCATGTTGACTTTTTTCAAGATTTAAACAAAATCAGATTTTTAGCACTGTCCCACTTAATTTGACAGTGCTAGTGGTAGAGTGTCTGGTAAACTGGAACACTGTCTAGTTAAAATTCAGCACAGTAAACATTTGATAAATAATGATGCTCCATAAGTTATGATTTTGACAAGATTTTGTTAAACATAAATACAGGGAGGTAATAAAGTACAGAAAATATGTTTCCCCACAGCAAGGAGGGACAGAGAAAGGAATGAGGAAAATGACAGCAAAGAAGTCTACAGGCAGGAAAAGAAGGATACTTCATCTATAGAGTGAGGATTGAATGAGAAGGCCTATGGAGCAGTATCAAGAGCAAGTGGAAATTATTTTTGGCAAGGTCATGGAACATCTCAAAATTCACACTAAAGGAATGCTAAGGGACTTGTGAAAAGCTCTCACCATGCCTCAGGTAGAGGTACCTGGCTAACCTAATCTAAATCCTTGCACAGAGAGGCTTCCCAATAATTCTGCAGTCTTCACTATTGTTCTGTAAAAATATTCAACGCTTAATTATAATGACAATTAAATAATATAAATATTTGTTTGAAATCCAATTTATTGTTGATTGGTATGCACAACTGTTAAAATGCTTATTCCAGCAGACCAAGTAATGAGAATTTATTAATGAGAAAATTGTGCCCCACTTTACCTACCAATGAACATAAATTGTTTCATTCAGTATGCTTAGCACGCACATCTCTAGGTGAAATACACATTTTTATACTTCTGAGCTGGGAATATGGATGAAGTTAAATGTGTGCATATATTTTTTAATACATATCAGAATAAAAGATATGGAATAATGTCTGTCAATCAAAATATACAGTACCTAAATTTACCAAACTGACAGTTACTGATTCAATACCTAACCAGAATATTCAAAGGATTTAATTCAATCTGGAGTATATTTTCATTCATTAACACTAGAACCGCCTGGCATTTCCTACCCCCTATAACCACCATAGCCGAACGCTGTTTGGCATCATTAGCAAAGGAATCGTCCCATTAGCATGGACATTCTCCTCCGCAGCATTTAACTGATGCTGTGAATGGATGGTAATCTACTAGGTCGTCATCAAACTATATAGAAGTCTAAAAATAATGAATTACATAATTTGTCTGTTAAATGATTAAAGAATGAGAAAAATGCAAGAATGTGTTTCTATTGAAGGTCTCATACAAACAAATGTAAAAAAAGAATACATAGAAAGAAATTGAAATTATTTCAATGCCAATGCATAGCCCTAGTCTCATAGATAACTGGCATATACATTTTTTCCATATTTGACATAAGTTATCGAAAAACCTAGGAGTTATTTGAATAAGACAAGATCAGAGATTGATTTCAATGCCAATGCATAGCTCTAGATCACATGTGTCAAACTCAAGGCTCGCGGGCCAGATGTGGCCCGCCATGTCATTTTATGTGGCCCGCGAGAGCTTAAAAGTTTTGAGTGTCTAAAAATAAATACCAAAAAATTAATTAAGAGTGAACGTCATTTGGGCGCGTGGCCTGAATTACCGTCAGTTCCAGCAGTTTTTGCTGGAGAAGGGCTCGGAACACGGGGATGTGCTGTACCATACAGAAGTGCGGTGGCTGAGTAGGAGTAGTAAGTCCTCAAGCGATTTTTTTGAGCTCAGGGAAGACATTGCTCTTTTTATGCAGAGTAAAGGAAAACTCATGTCTGAACTATCAGATCCAAAGTGGATGTGTGACTTTGCTGTGTTGTGTGACATAACCGACCATCTCGCCCAGCTGAATCAGAAGCTGCAGGGATGCAAACGAGTCATCACGCAGATGTCCGACACGATCACGGCTTTCCGGCGTAAATTGGACTTATGGATGTGGCAAGTGCAGAGCATGTCAGCCTCATTTCCCCGAGACGTTTTCATGTGCTCAGTTTGCTACCAAACTGAGCTGGTTAAAGACTGAGTTTGATCGGCGCTTCTCTGACTTCAGAGCACAACAGTCTGGCTTTGACATCTTTGCCAATCCTTTCACCACCGATGTCTGCACTGCACCCCAACACCTTCAGATGGAGCTAATTGAGCTTCAAAGCGACAGTGGCCTGAGAGCAAAATTCCAGGATGCTGCAATCCAGGACTTTTACCGTCTGCTGCCCCCTGGTTTGATGCCACAGCTTCGACTTCATGCTGCTGTGTTCTGTCCATGTTTGGGAGCACCTATCTGTGCGAACAGTTTTTTTTCCATAATGAATCTGAACAAAAACAAGCACAGATCACGCCTCACGGGTGACAACCTCCATGCTGTTCTACGCATTGCCTCAGCACAGGACCTAAACCAGACATTGACACACTGGCAACGGGAAAACGGTGTCAGACATCTGGTCAGAAAACACACAGGTAAGCATTTTTTTTCAAACTTAATTAAAATATAATAAAATGTAATTCAACCAAGAAGAAGAACAGTTAAACTGTGTGCAATTTAATGATTGTGCTTGCATTTTGTTTTGTGTTTATCATTTTCAGAACATGATCAATCGATAGTAGAAAGAGAATCCACTTGGTGTGTTCAAGGACAGGCAGCATCTCCTCATCAAAGACTAACTGAAAAACTTGACCAATATAGTTGTGAACTGAGTCAACCTTTATTTTGGTATTTTTAGTTGATTAAATATTATTTATGTGTAGCTGCTGTTGTAATTATTTAATGTTTGCAGGTCTTGTGTGTATGCAGACAAATTGTTGTCATCAAACCATCAGTTGGATGCAAGGCTTTGTGCAGCCTTTTTTTGTAAAATGCTACACGTGTCATACATGTTCTTTGCAGCTCAGTTTTATGTTATTTTTCTTTATTCACTTGGACAGTTTGATCCTTCATTAATGGAGTTATGTGGGTTTTCATAAGCTGACAACATTTAAAAGGATTTATGTTAGAGCAACAAGCAAACATATGTTTTCTATGCAACTGTAATTGTCACTTGAATAAGTTATAATAAATAATGAGTTGTTTAACATTAAGGAGTAGTTACATTTATTTTACATTAGATTCGTTTACATTTAGTTACATTTATAAGTTACATCTGGCCCTTTGAGGACAGCCATTATGCTGATGTGGCCCTCGGTGAAAATGAGTTTGACACCCCTGCTCTAAATTTTTGGTTTAAGATTTTTCTATATGTGGAATAAGTTATTAAAAAAATGTGAAGCGTTAGTAGAAAGAAATATCCTCTTTTACATTTGTAGAATATTAATTTTAAGTAAAATAAGCAGAGACATTTCTGAGACACATAGGATGTGTGTGCGATTTAATTTCTCTTTCCCTCCTAAAAGAATGTAGATTTAAATTTTTCGATTTATATTTGATGAATTAGCCTACACAGTAAGATGAATATCCTATTGAAAAACATTAACCCATGTGATAAGTAGCCTATATCATTTGTATTATGTTTCAATAATAGACTAATCACGTTTTCATTCATCTGGGAGTTATCTCGCATTTATCCATCGACGTCATGCATTCTGCGAAGAGTGATTAACGCTTGGGTACCACTTGGGTACCAATGCTAAGTGGCGTGGGCTGCAAGCGGATTAAGTCTGGTAAAAGTCTCTGAATAGTTTTCTGTTGGTCAGTTTAGAATTCTGACAACGCAACAATGTAATATATGCCTATTTAGGAAGTCATGAAGGAGTGTGTAGCTTTCAAAATGGCAGTTTTATTTTAATTATAAATTCAGACGCCAAATGGTGTAGGCATTTTGCAGTTCTAGGGTTAGAGGCGGACAACATTTCCACCATGCACTAGTATAAATCAGTGTCCCAATGTCAATCAAATGACATAGTACCTACATTTACCGAAGTGAGTATATTATCCTCTCTCTGACAATCATATATAATAGGTATAATTCAATGTGGATAAGATATTCACTGTGTCCCCCTGTCAATCAAAATGCAGAGCACCTACATTTTCTAAATCACTTACAGATATTGATTCTCTACCTTACCCACACATTCAATGTGTTTAACTCATTCTGGATAATAGTTTCATCTATTAAAAAGGGACAAACTGTCCGCAAGGCACAAGCAAACTCTGTGCCACAATGTCAATCAAATTATATAGTACCACCAAATTTGTCTTTAGATCTTAAGCTAATATGGATGGTGAGCTATTTAAAAAACGCCCTATATAAAAAAAATTGCGTGGTGTAGAGAACGAAGGTAATTGACCAAAGCACTGGTTTTAGAGCTCCGGAAAAAAATTCAGAAACCACTCCACATTTTCCTTCTTTTCCAAAAAAGTTGAAAAGGAAGTGAGGTACAGAAAGGTTATATTTAAGAGACCACTGGAAATTTCCTTTCCAACTTTTTTGGAATAGAAAGAAAATGTTTCTGTGGTCTTCATTTTTCCCGAAGTTGTGTATAATAAGAAGATAATGTACAAGGTGAAGGTTTATTATCGTCAGTCTATAAGGACCTATAATACAAAGGTTTTGTAAAACAATTGGTTATCACTGAAAGTTTGTGGACCGTAAAACAGTTAAGTTAAAAATGCTCATCATCATCGTCCACTTATCCATTATCGGGTCGCGGGGGCAGCAACTCCAGCAGGGGACCCCAATCTTCCCTTTCCCAAGCTACATTTGCCAGCTCTGACTGGGGGGTCCTGAGGCGTTCCCAGGCCGGTGGCAACTCTCAACCTAGTCCTGGGACTACCCCGAGGTCTCCTCCCAGCAGGACGTGCCTGGGACACCTCCCTAGGGAGACGTACTGGGGGCATCCTTACCAGATGCCTGAACCACCTCAACTGGCTCCTTACGATGCAAAGGAGCAGCGGCTCTACTCAGAGTTCCTCATGGATGACTAAGATTCTCACCCTAAGGGTGACGCCAGCCAACCCTCCTGAGAAAACAAATTTCAGCTGCTTGTACCTACGATCTAGTTCTTTTGGTCATGATGAAGCCTTCATGACCATAGGTGACGGTAGGAATAAAAATTTACCGGTATATCAAGATGCTCAGATAAAGCTTAAAATCCACTTTGACCCTGTTGCTCAAGTTCTGGGTTGACAGAGCTTGCAAAGTCAAGAATCTAGTTTTCTGGAAAACCACTCATATCAATAGCTTTAAACAACTCCCTCATATGGCTTCAAACCACTGGAATAGCTATCGGGGGTGCAGTGGATGGGGGACCATACCTGGCCTCTGTGGTAAAATAAAAATGTATTTATGTTGTGTTATTCTATGTGGCTGGGGGGGTTACATCAAGAGCTAGTGGACACAGGGAAGAAGCCCCTGATTCCGGCATCACCACGCTACACCAGTGCAGCTTCAAACGTTTGTACAGTAACTTAAGGTTCTTAATATTTGGTACACTTTGCTTTCCAAGAAGATACACATCCACAACAGTGGTGTGTAATGTTTATATCTTAATTTGGGCAATGATGTATATTGTGAATTTTCCATTTACAAAACACTAATGGGCCTAAGGAAGTGGCACAAATAGTGGAGGGACAACATGCTTACCATTGCCTTGCTTACCTAGGCGGTTGTGGACAGATCAAAAGCAATCTGCAGAGTAGTTTCTCATGTCTATAGTTCCTCTACTAAATACTCTTACCTATGCAACGATTAGTTGTTTTATTTGGCTAGCAACACGTATGCAGTTAGCACTATTTAATATGCTGTAAAACACACTGTGTGTGTGTGTGTGTGTGTGTGTGTGTGTGTGTGTGTGTGTGTATCAATGAAAGCATTTATGCATTCTGAAAATGTAACTTTTATACTTTGAAACAAAAAGAGGAGTATATTTATCTAGATAAAATCATACAAAACCATTTGCTATAACATGACTGGATAAAAGAAAAATGTAATGCAACTTGCAACATGTAATAGTCTTTATAGGAGGAACAATATTAACATAAAACTTTTGGCTTGTTGAAACCGGAATTGAACACAACATTTTACCACAAAAAAATATAAACCCACCTGTCTAAAATGGCACAAAGAGCGTATATGGCTCATAGGACCAACTAATACCATAGGGTTGAATATATTATTGGGCATGCACCGTTTGCACAAAAGAATGACAGTCACTAGCAAACAGTCGGCTCAGTTAAACCAATAGCACATAGCAACATCCTACGATATTTAGGGAAATTCCTCAAAGTTCCCTCGGTAACTCTGAAAGGACACAAGGCTTTTGTTTCGACGCATGTCAATACCTGTATTCCCCTTTCCTACATCTTTTACACGTTTATTACTTTTATGGTTAATGCAACATCCAGTCTGAGCATCTCCAGACTCTGGGGTTGTTTGGTCATTTTCATTGTCATACTGTTCATTGTGCTCATTGGCATCACTCTCATCCTCTTGTCCAGTAGCTATGACATCCAAACTACAATCTTCACCAGGCAACACGCTTTTCAGCTTTGAGATCATGTCTGCAAGTGAAAAACCAATATGATTCAGGTTAGGGTCTCTGGAACCTAGGACAAGTTTTTGGTAACTGATCTCACAGCGGATTGCTTCACGTTTTTGAGCGTGATTTGTTCCTTCTAATCGGGCCAATAGTCTGTCAACATCTTGTTTGCAGGAGCAAGGTCCTCTGTTTTTGGCAACAGCAGCGATAACCGCATTTCGGTTTGTATCGTCTTGCAGATAATGGTCCTTGGTCACTGGAGCAGGAACTTTTCTTGGACGTCCTACTGGCCTTTTCTGGGCCTTGCTTTTGCCCATAGTTGTTTTCTTGAAAGGAGGGGAATATACCTCTTGTGGAACAACTTCAGAAGTTGCTGTGTTTTCATTTGTTATATCAGCAGGAGAAACACTTTCAGATGGAATGAAATGGCCCTTGGGTTCTTCAAAGCTACTTGATAGAAGGATTGTATGCCGATCTGGCCTCTTCTTTTTGTATGGGTAGGAGTGCCCAAAGGGGTATTCAGCCATCAAGACAGAAAACGTGCAGGTTGTCAGTTTTGTGGCAATTTCCAAAGGTGGGTTGTGGCAGTATGCACCCCCAGGCAAAAAATCACTCAGATTCACCTCGGTTACAGCCGCGATCACTTTCACCATCTTCTGAAGACAGACCCTTATGAGGTCAATATGTATATGTCCTGAGCCGGTTGTAAAGTATGAAAAAACACCATTAAAAGTCTTCTCTTGCAGAGGCAACTGAAGAAAAACATTTGCTATGGTATCTGGCTCAAGGAGGGGGGAGGCATCCTTAGCCCACTCTAGCAGTTTTTGGTAGAGGCAAAGTATATATTGGCTATAAAGGGAGTATTCTCCTGCACTTTTCAGCAGTTGCCAGTAAGGACCCAGGATTTTACAGTAAACAATGGCGAGAACGCATACAAGTGACTGTATGACGTCATCATTTGCATCATCAGTAACACTCTCCAGAATGACATTGGGGCAGTCATCGTTGTTGAGTAACAGTAAGTCAGAAAAGAAAAGGGCAATCTCACCATGATGGTGAATGAGACCCGCTGCTGCTTCAAAGTAATTATTGAATCGATTTGAACGGTTGACTGTCAGTTTGGAGGGATTGTTCTTCTCTTCACAGAAAGCAATCCAGTGTTTTCTATAGTTCTGCTTTGACGCATTACAAGGACTCAAGACATCACAAGCCATGTGAATGTAGCGTGACGTTGAACTTTCAGAAAAGTTCACAAATCTTCTAAATTTTGCATTCCTGTCACGGCCTAGTTTTTCTTTAGTAGATTGCATGATCTCATTTTCAAAGCTCATCATCTGCTGTTCAATTGCGTCATGAATATCAACAAGAAAATGGGCATTGTAGTGTAGAAAGTGCAAGGGCAATGCCATGGAATGTTGATCTTTAAGGGATGCTACTTTCTCTTCAAAGAATTTCATGGCTACATTTTCATTACAAGTCAGAGTGTACTGGTTTTTCAGAAGATCAAGAGAAACTTGTTTGGATGCATCCGTTTTCCCACCATACATGCTTGACAATTTTTGAACAGAAAGCATAGCAATATCGAGCAGTGTAAGAGCTTCCCCTTTGCTTGCATCAGGATTGTCTATCAGATCGAACATGTTTTGGTCCATTGCATGATGATCCTCTTCAGAAGGAGACTCGTATTCTTCCTTCACTTTCACCTGCGCGTAAGGTTGCCCCGCATTTTCATAATTTGTTATAGCTAAGGTCTCATCCTCTTCTTTCACTACTGGTTTCTCGTGTTTTGAAAAATATGCTCTTTTTCTTCCTCTTTTGATGGATTTATATTCGTCATTTGGGTCATTAACAAGTTCAAATGGACTTTGAAGGAATGTATCCATTTGAGCACTTCTCCTGTGACGGGTTGTTTGGTAACTGTGGTAATGTACTTTGAATTTTTTTAGCTTGGCTTGAAGGACTTTGCTAGCTTTTTGGATGTTACCATCACTACAGAACTCAGGGTTGAAATGACGTAGCCAAGACACCAGAACAATTGGGTCAATTTTCTCCCTCATGACGAAGTTACTCAACTCAAGTATCAAACCATTAGTGACATCAATAGATTCTGCTTGCTCAGAAAAATCTATCATCTCCAAAAGATCTGGCCTCTCAACCCCAATGCTGTCACATATTGGCCCAACAAAATCAAAGTTTACATTTGACTCAAGGAAGGTTTGCCTTGCATCTCCACTCAAACTTAAAGTTGTTGCAATTCCTCTTTCAATCAGACAACGGAAATCTGCAGACTGATAATTTGGGAAAATCTTTTGAAGCCAGTCTACCACTGCTCCCCAGGAGAGTTTGTTGTCTTCTTTTAAAAGTCCCACTTGGATCAGTAGTCTGTTTTTGCAAGTTTTTTCCTCTAAATGTAATCCTTTACCAGTCTGAGATCCACAGTAGTCTTCAAAAAGCTTATTCAAGGTGTCATCCCCTAAAACAAAATAAAATCAATTAGAACAAAAAACTATAACATTAACATTCTTATGATTTAAGTAATGTCTCACTCCACAATCAAATATGGTCGAGAGATGTGCTTTTGGCCCTACAATTACAATAGTATAGAAAAAACTGAAAAGGAACCAAGCAAGCCTAGTTTAGCCGGCCAACTCGGGTCTCACGTGAGAGGCTGTCTTTAACCACTATGCCACAAAGCTAAACGTTTGCAGTGTGTCGGTATAGCGTCTCGACATTAGATCATTCTGTCACACATTAACATCATGCCAAGTTTTAATATTTCGTTATACACCATTAAGCATTGTGTTAAACTGACTGATGTCTCTTATTAAGTTTACCTCCACCACAATTAGCATCATGTATGAACAGTATGGCTTATGCCACTGGCTGTTTTAACAGCTTATTAGCCAGTAAGACTTACTGGTATCTACTAACTTACTACTTGGAAAAGTGATAAGAATTGAGCAATTGCCTGCGAGACTAAAGATGAACTTAACACTGCCAAAGCCATTTCATGACCTAACGTTTGTTTTTCCTTCATTTGTGAATGACATTGATACAGTAATCAATATGGGTGACGATAACAGACATTTTTGTCAAATGAAAATACAAGAACCATGGAAACCCCTACTCTTTTACTGCCCAATGGGATGTGATCTAGCCTACAGTCCCCACCAAAAGTATTGGAACGGCAAGACAAATTCCTTTGTTTTTGTTGGTCACTGAAGACCTTTGGGTTTAAGATCAAAAGTGAGTAATCTATACGTTGCACATCGGTATGTCAGACCTGTAACATACATTATACTTAATACAAGTAAATGTTCTGCCCTCCTCTATTCGCATTTCTTGTTCGATACTAACTGCATTTTGTACTGTACTGTTCAATGACAAAGTTAAATCTAATCTATAAAGTAGTCAGGAACACTTCGGTGACTGGCAAGAGGTTTTTCAAGTCACTTATCTGAGGATCGGGGTGAGAATAGAGTTAATTTCTGACTGGTACTGACATGTGGGTGCATGTACTTCTGTGTGCGATTTATGTGCCTTACTAGCTAACGATAGGCCTATTTTGTGTGGATACTTCATAATAATAAAAAAAAAAATCATTATAACATCTCCAAGTTATGTTGTGCGCATCATGCATTGTGCAGATCCTGCAGATATTCAGTGCTGTTTTGGCCCAAGCTAATTATATTTTTTGTCTTCTGTCACATTCAGTAGAAAAGCATTAACAAATAGCGAACAATAAAAACGAAATTATAATTAAAGAATCGAAAGACATGTACAATAATGTATATCCTATTCATATTTTCTAAAAGATGTCTGCTTGCATCTCTCGCAGCTGCATGTCTTCTAGGATAAATTTAATTGTTTGTATAAGCTCAAAATTACTGACAACTGCTTATTTTCCACGGTAATGGAACGATGAGGTCAATCATCCTGTCCCAAATACTGACTTGTCTAAAATGAATTTACATTAAACAAAGAGCGGCTTTGTTTTAGTGGATAGGCACCGTTCATTATGACAAAGGGTGTGCTAGCTAACATATCACACTGACTGTGATATGGATAACTATCGAATAAGCAGATGGTGTGTATACATATAAAATTATATTTTGCATCAAGTCACAGTCCTCACACCCAAAAAATTCCAATAATTGTTAAACATTGTGAAATACTACCAAATTTTTCTGCATTTCATAGTAAGATGTTAACAACTGGCAAAATATTTTGTTTCATATTATTTATAAAATTTGATTTAACTCATAATTATTTTCTTAACAACTTAAAGGGGCACTACCAAGATATTTTTTGAGACAATAATTCAAGTCCAAATTAACATAATTAACTTAGGTAAGTATTATTACAGTAAAGTGTTACCCTTCTGAATAGTAGTTAATTCAACAAGTCCTTATCTGTTGAGATTCTTAAACAGCACGATCAATGGGGGAGGTAAAAATATACCATGTTCAACACATCAAACCATGAGTTTCTAGCTGAAATGTAAGTGTATGTGGCAGTTACACCCAACTAAAACACTGATATTAAAGAAAGGAGCAGATTTTAACATGACACATTAAACCACGTTTTAATGAGTGACAAACAGATAACGTTATCCAGAATGTAGCTTGTATTCCATTGACAAATTACAAGCAACAACAAGTAGGCATGTCTATTGGACTAGGTGAGATGTCCTTTCCTCCATGGTAGTTGGAGGAAGTATATTAAACTAACGGTACAGATTATACAGTAGATATAAAAAGTCTACACACCCCTGTTAAAATATCAGGTGTTTGTGATGTAAGTCTCACAAAAGAACTCACATTAACCTGGTTACATAAGTGTACACACCCTAAAACTAATAATTAATCGAAGCACCTTTTCATTTTATCACAGCACTTGGCGTGGTAATATTTGCCCAGGCTGAAAGGTAAACTTCCTCTTGATCATCAGCTTCCTAATGGACGCCTGAAGGTTTTGTACAAAAATTGCCTGGTATTTGGAACTTTTCCAAAAAGGATTCAATGAAATTGTTATGACAATTTTTTTGCTATAATCAATGAACTAGGACATACGTAGTATGCCTTTCAAAGTAAATTACATTTTGGCTAACACCTCACAGACATTCAAACAGTGATAAATGCTTGATACAAACAAAAGGCTACGCAAACTGTATATTACAGATGCATCTTTGTGGGGCGGGCTTGAAATGATGCCACAATAGGGCTGCACGATAAATCAAAATCATAAAAGCTGAATTTGAACATGTGCGATTTTTAACAGCGAGAAAGCTGTAAATGTGGCTTTTTATTTTATACTCAAAATAATTATTCTTACTGGTTTGCCATCCTCACTATAATCATACAGTTTTGCATAATAATTTTGCATACCCTGTCAGAAATTGTGACATTTTGGCATTGATTTTGAAAACATGACAGATCATGCAAAAAAAATAAGAACAGTGATCATATGAAGCCATTCATTATCACATAGTTGTTTGGTTTATTTTTAAATCATGATAACTGAAATCACCTAAATGGCCTTGATCAAAAGTTTACATACCCTTGAATGTTTGGCCTTGTTACAAACACAAGGCAACACACATTGGTGAAAATGGTAATTAAAAGGTGAATTTCCCACACCTGTGGCTTTGTATACTCAATGACTTCGTTAGCTCTGAAGTGGACAGACTGAGCAGGCTAGATACTGAGCCATGGGAAGCAGAAAAGAACTGTCAAAAGACCGGCGTAACAAGGAACTTTATAAATATGGGAAAGGACATAAAAAGATATCCAAAGCCTTGCCCAATGCCAGTCAGTACTGTTCAATTACTTAATAAGAGATCTCTAGATACCAAGCCAAAGTCATGTAGACAAAGAAAGATTTCTGCCAAAACTGCCAGAAACATTGTTGGGGACACAAAGAAAAACCCTTAAGTAACCTCAGGGGAAATACAGGCTGCTCTGGAAAAAGACTGTGTGGTTGTTTCAAGGAGCACAATATGACGATACTTGAACAAAAATGTGTTGCATGGTCGGGTTGCCAGAAAGAAGCCTTTACTGCACCAATGCCACAAAAAGCCCGGTTACAATACGCCCGATATCACTTTGACACACCTTGCAGCTTCTGGCACACTGTAATTTGGAGTGACAAGACCAAAAGAGCTTTATGGTCCCAATCATGAGCGCTGTTTGGAGAGGGGTCAACAAGGCCAATAGTGAAGAGAATTTCATTGGATCATGACTATTATATGCTGCCCCTGAAACAGCTTCACTGAACATGTCATTTGATGGAAAGGAGTACCTTCGCAATCGTTTAAGTGTGACGATGCATACATCTTAAGTCCTTTCTCCAACTTGCTAGCTGGAGCCTTGCAAATTATCTTGCAAATACGATTAAAATCGTTCATGTTCATTTTAGGCAATTCTTGTAATTGTATTTTAATACCAGAGGCAAAAGCGGAAATGCAGGAGCAGTATTAAGGAGAATGCAGAAGGGATTGTGCAGGGAGCCCATTGGTGCAGCACTTGGTGACGTGTGTAGCGGCCCACAATGGGCCCCTTCATTTCTAATATAACAATCAGGCTCACTGGCACCTATAGCCCATTAGGCATCCAATGTTACCCTGATGACACATCAAAGTCAATCGTTTGAGGTAAGGAAGATGTAAAGTTGCTCATTACAATGTTTTTTCTAATAGGGACTACTTGATACTTTTTAACAAAATAATAATCTATATGTTTTCAGCACTGAATATTCACCAGCTAAATGTTTGCTAAGTTAACTTGACTGAAGCAATTTGGTCTGCCTTAACTAGCTACTCTCACTCAGTTTCTGAATTAATGTGAGTATTACCTATATATGACGATGAAAATTAGCATTGGTTTGTGCACTGCAATGGGTTGACAACAGCTAAGTTTGTCACCAGAATAAAGCAAGTAAATACGTAAAATGTAGTGTGTTAGGTACTGTAGCAACAAGCTAAAAGCCAGTATAGGAAATCATTTATTTCAGTGTTGGCATGCAAGTACATGTTACATCTAATGTTTTGCAGATATAATTTATTAAAAGAGGTGTCTAGCATGTGCTTGTCTATGATGTAAATATTATTTCAGAAGAAGCAAGTCTGACTATACCTAGCTAGCTACCAGCAATGTAAAATAAATCTACCAACTGTTAGGGTCATCTACAGTCTGACGTGATGTTCTATACCGGCATATACACTCACCTAAAGGATTATTAGGAACACCATACTAATACAGTGTTTGACCCCCTTTCGCCTTCAGAACTGCCTTAATTCTACGTGGCATTGATTCAACAAGGTGCTGAAAGTTAATGGAGATTTGTGGGATGCACATTCAGGGCACGAAGCTCCCATTACACCACACCCCAAAGATGCTCTATTGGGTTGAGATCTGTTTACTGTGGGGGCCATTTTAGTACAGTGAACTCATTGTCATGTTCAAGAAACCAATCTGAAATGATTCAAGCTTTGTGACATGGTGCATTATCCTGCTGGGAGTAGCCATCAGAGGATGGGTACATGGTGACCATAAAGGGATGGACATGGTCAGAAAATGCTCAGGTAGGCATATTGGCACTAAGGGGCATAAAGTGTGCCAAGAAAACATCCCCCACACCATTACACTACCACCACCAGCCTGCACAGTGGTAACAAGGCATGATGGATCCATGTTCTCATTCTTTTTATGCCAAATTCTGACTCTACCATCTGAATGTCTCAACAGAAATCGAGACTCATCATTGCAAATTGTAGCCTCTTTTTCCTATTTGTAGTGGAGATGTGTGGTACCCGGTGGGGTCTTCTGCTGTTGTAGCCCATCCGCCTCAAGGTTGTGCGTGTTGTGGCTTCACAAATGCTTTAGTGCATACCTCGGTTGTAACGAGTGGTTATTTCAGTCAAAGATGCTCTTCTATCAGATTGAATCAGTCGGCCCATTCTCTTCTGACCTATGGCATCGACAAGGCATTTTCGCCCACAGGACTGCCGCATACTGGATGTTTTTCCCTTTTCACACCATTCGTTGTAAACCCTAGAAATGGTTGTGTGTGAAAATCCCAGTAACTGAGCAGACTGTGAAATACTCAGACCGGCCCGTCTGGCACCAACAACCATGCCACGCTCAAAATTGCTTAAAATCACCTTTCTTTCCCATTCTGACATTCAGTTTGGAGTTCAGGAGATTGTCTTGACCAGGACCACACCCCTAAATGTATTGAAGCAACTGCAATGTGATTGGTTGATTAGATAATTGCATTCATGAGAAATTGAACAGGTGTTCCTAATAATCCTTTTGGTGAGTGTATATGGGAGAACAAGTATTTGATACACTGTTAATTTTTCAGGATTTCCAACATACAAAGCATGTAGAGGCCTGTAATTTTTACCATAGGTACACTTCAACTGTGAGAGACGAAATCTAAAACAATTTCTTTTTAAACTAATATGCATTTTACTGCATGACATAAGTATTTGATCACCAACCAACCAATAAGAATTCCAGCTCTCACAGACCTGTTAGTTTTTCTTTAATAAGTCCTCCTGTTCTCCGCTCATTGCCTGTATTAACTGCAGCTGTTTGAACTCGTTGCCTGTATAAAAGATACCGGTCCACACACTCAAACAGACTCCAACCTCTCCACAATGGCCAAAACCAGAGAGCTGTGTAAGGACATCAGGGATAAAATTGTAGACCCGCACAAGGCTGGGATGGGCTACAGGACAATAGGCAAGCACCCCTGCTCAAGCCAGCGCATTTCCAGGCCAGTCGGAAGTTTTCCATAACCATCTGGATGATCCAGAGGAGGAATGGGAGGTCATGTGGTCTGATGAGACAAAAATAGAGCTTTTTGGTCTCAACTCCACTCGCCATGTTTGGAGGAATAAGGATGAGTACAACCTCAAGAACACCATCCCAACCCTGAGGCATGGAGGTGGAAATATCATTCTTTAGGGACGCTTTTCTGCAAAGGGAACAGGACGTATTGAGGGGAGGATGGATGGGGCCATGTATCGCGAGATCTTGGCCAACAACCTCCTTCCCTCAGTAAGAGCATTGACGATGGGTTGTGGCTGGGTCTTCCAGCATGACAACAACCCAAAACACACAGCCAGGACAACTAAGGTGTGGCTCCGTAAGAAGCATCTCACTGTACTGGAGTGGCCTAGCCAGTCTCCAGACCTGAAACCAATAGAAAATCTTTGGATGGGGCTGAAAGTCCGTATTGCCCAGCGACAGCCCCGAAACCTGAAGGATCTGGAGAAGGTCTGTAAGGAGGAGTGAGCCAAAATCCCTGCTGCAGTGTGTGCAAACCTGGTCAAGAACTACAGGACACATATGAGCTCTGTAATTGCAAACAAAGGTTTCTGTACCAAATATGAAGTTCTGCTTTTCTGATGTATCAAATACAGCTAATTAATTATTTAAATATCATACAATGTGATTTTGGGGATTTTTGTGTACCTATGATAAAAGACAGACCTCTACATGCTTTGTAAGTAGGAAAACCTGCAAAATTAGCAGCGTATCAAATACTTGTTCTCCCCACTATATGTACAAGTGGAATATATGGCTGTGCAATTAATGCAAATGCAATTCTAAATCGTGGAGTGGAAATTTTACACATTTTCAGGAAATGTACAAGTATGATGTATGTGAAACTGGGAAGAATAGTTGTGCGGGTACAATAAGTGGCAATTCTCAATGGCATTCTGAATTTGCAATAAAGGAAAGCTATAAAGCACAACACATTTTTATAACCTTTCTATATTGTTTGTTTGCCAACATTTTACCTCACACCATTTGGAGGTTACCCCTCAGATGCCCAATATATTCTTCCAGTATATTTATTTTTGCCCTTAGTTCTTGAACTGACTTCACTACTCCATTGCGCTCCTTACATCATTCCTTATTTGTTGTTTGAATTACTTCCTTGTGGGGTGCACAATATTTGTATTTCTGTTTTTATTTTGTTTTATCCATCGATTTTTCTGTTTCTACTGTATTCTACTTCCTGTTGTGTTTATTCTGTTTCATACACATATTTTTGATTCGCTTTGTATCATTTCTACTGGGTTCTACGTCCTGTTGTTTTTATTATTTCATTGTTTAGTAAATATCTGCTTCCCTTTATGCTCATTGTTCCTCTGCCTCATACATCTTCCCATATAGTGTGACCCGAAAGAGTATGTTGAACAATGACATCTACGTTGTCAACAATACAATGCTTCACAAAAACATCTTGGCCACAAATGCATACCTGACAGTCTCATTATGTTAGTGTGCCCCACCAGAAAATTTTCCTATACTCACAATACAGGAGGACCCAGTCCATTGTCGCTATGAAACTATATTTGAATATATCTTTTCATTAATGTTATATGTATTTTAAAAAGTATGTTTCAATCAGACTAGTGTGTAATTTTATTGCTATTTTATCGCTCGGTTTTGCAGATTCCAGTGCAGCTAATATAAATCAGAGCTTTTAACCAGACTATTCATCTGTACTGTCTCCAGGTGAAAAATCAAACCTGATATGGAGGAATTTTAGAGAGTTTATTAAATATACACCATGAAATGAGTATATAAAAGGAGAAATATCATTGAAATGAAATAATGAATAAAAACAGTTAAAATATTTAATGGTGTATTTATACATTTAATGCTATATTTCACAATTTATTTCATGGTTGTTGTCATTTTGAAATCAGTCATTAGTGAATCAGTCATTAAATCTGTCAATTTCACCAATCAAAGTTGAAAGGACAGGCTCTTCCAAATATTGTTTTTTGATTAATTAATGTTAGGGAAGCCCTCCAGCTCGCATAGTCACCTATGTTTGCTTTTTTTGTGCAGCGTGCTCGAAGGGCCAGTTAGCTAACTAAGTAAAAGTAGCTAGCACGAAATGTGACACCATCGAAGGTTTATTTAAATCTTCTCTTGTGACGTTTATATATTTAGTTTACCTGTTGTTTTTAAAACACACAATTGCTGAAGGAGGAGAATAAAAGGATTTGGTGGCAGAGTTACTGGCAAGTCCTCTTAGAGGAGGACCTTTTTAAAGAAATGCTGGAAATTTTGAGGAAGGGTCAACGAATCCCCCCAGGTAGCAGCCCGGTCTCAGCCAAGGAAAAGATTTGTGCGCCATTTTCAATCAAGTACCTACGAAAAGTACACCTGGCTTACAGCATCCAATGTATTACCTTTACTTGTTCTGGTATTACAATGTTAGCGAAATAGCATATAATTTCTATATATACACAACTGACGTGTGGTCCTCTATTGCTAATTTGTTCTATTTGGCTGATCAAATAAAACAGACAGACATGCAGGTCTTTATTGTGGCCAGCCTAAGACACACCTGCAATACTCATGCTATCTGATCAGCATCTTGATATGCCACACCTGTGAGGTGGATGGATCTTCTCAGCCAAGGAGAAGTGATCACAAATCTGTCTAAATCTGTGTTTGCGAACACATTTTTTGAGAAATAGATGTGTGAAATATAAAGCTGGTGAAATACAACAATCAACATTATAGTGAATTACCATTACATAAATTACAAGTAGCAGTTTAGCCACTATGTTAAAGAAGTACACATTACATTAAGTGATGAATGTAGTAATATTTAAGTCATGATTGGTTAAAACTTATTTAATGTGTAAAACCATGTTATTTGAATGATATAGATTTTAGACATGCAAGCTAAATTGTATCATACACTAGTGGAAATTAATATTTCAAATTGGACAAAAATTTTGTGGGGTTTGTGCCTTCGGCAATTCACAAACATGATTCATTTTCTAGCTTTCTGTCGTTTCACTAAGTGGCACAAAGTGAATGAACATTTCAACTTAACATTTTATTTTGTTGCAAGGGCAATGAAAATGTTTTCTGATAGGCAGTGGTTCCATGAATATGTTCCAACACTATCCCAGACTATTTTGGGAATAGTCAATTTCCCACAGCAACCTGATTAATAAGTTAGGGCATCTAAACTGTATTAGTACTATTGGAGATAGTAGATAACCAACTTCTTCTAACATCTTCAGAGTGCACCTCAGAATTTGAAAATAAAATGTCATTAAACATTCCTTCAACATAATGGGTCCCCAATAAGAATGGAAAATGAATGAAAATGAGAAACAAGGCGCAGTTTACTCCGACAAAATTCCGCATGCAACAATTACTCACTTAAATCGGCATCAATACTAACAGCATTTGGACCGCCCAGAGTGAAATCCAGATCTTCCATGTTTCGAGTCGGCTTCCGGCGGAGTTATTCTACGGAAACACCAACGAAATGTCTATTATGTCGCGAATACCAGCGTCTTCCAACTAGCAACAACAAACTATAGTTTTACCATACCAAGCAATATCTATCAAGCTAGCTAACCATCATATTGATAAAGCGGCAATAGCATGGGGCCACCCATTTATCCATTATCATAGCATAGCTGGATCCATGTACTGCCTCGTTGCAGTAATATCAGACAGAAGTTATTACTGCGTTCGCTGGTATTTTGTTTTCCTAAATACCTCTTAAAAACCACGGTTAGCTAGTTAGTTAGCAAACTAGCCTGCTCACTACTAGCTAGGCTACGCTCAACCTAGCTAACTAGCATTCTAGTTGGCTAAAATATTTGATAGAGCGTTACCATTGCTAAAAGCAGCAAATAACTACATAATTTACTGTGCCAACGTGTGTTCTAATGTTAGGTAACTAGCAAAACATTTGCGATGCTATTCTTCTAAATAAAAAAAACTCGTGATTTGTATGGATATCTAAAATGCATATCGTACATATATATATTTTCATTTCTTACCACGTTTATACTTTTTATTTACATTTTTGGTAGGAAGCTCAAACCAAAAGTTTTAATTCGTTTTAGATGCGCCGCTTACCGTTGTAGCGTTAGTGTGTCTGTTCCTGACTCTCTTCTCCCTCCAAAGCATGGGAAGAAAAATATCTGATTGGTCAATATCACAGAGAAGGCGGGGAAGTTTAGCAGTTTCAACCAATGCGGTAAACCCGATAGAACTTAGGGTTTACTCAAACGTCTATCGAAATTCAATATGGGTCCGAAAAAATGAGGTCTGTAAGCATAGATAATACAACAGTAGATGGGCTGATGTCATATAGACCCAATAAATCAGAATGGAGCAATTTGACAGGCATCTTACCTGGGACCTGTTCTAAATCTACAATAAAAACACATGGTAGAAGTGGCATTTCAGTTACATGTCCTTAATAATATAAAAATAGCCAATGTCATGCATAACATAATGCAGAAAATGACTGTGCCTTTCAGAATAACAAAAATGTATTTTCAATTATTTTCAATAATTTATTAATTTAAGAGTACAAAATGGCTATTGTCTAATGTAGGAAGATACAGGATAGTACTTTAAATATAGTGCAAACAATTATTTCTTTCTTTCTTTAGATAACAATTAACTGTGATTTAAAATTGTAAAACATGCGTTTGTTTATACATATAACAATTCAAATTTCATTTCAATGTAGAAATCACTATTTTAGTAACAGTACGCTAAACGGAGCAAGCTTGCTTATTGATTTTGGTAGGCTAACAGTAGCATAGCAGTCGGAAAACAGAAATAGGAGAAAGAATGCTACTTTTTTGTTGGCAAAGGCTACCCAACACCGCAATCTTCTGATTATATACGGTTTTAATGAAATTACGGTTTTTATGAAAACGCGTTATTTCACATACGTTGGGTGCAACATAAATTCATACTAAATACATACTGAAGCAAGCTAGCTGAAATTGTTCATTAAAAAAAGAACATACATTTCTGATACTGTTAAGTTACGTAGCTCAACAGCTACGGTTTGGCTGGATTTATTTTCTTGATTAAAAACATGGTGTGTAGAGTTCAGTGTGTTACCATCCATTTCTACACTAATTACTGATGCGTGAACAATGTTAACCACCTACTTTGTATCGTTTATCCTTTTTCTGGACCAAATTACAGCTGCACAAAATACCACCATGACTTGTGTAAAGTGACTTGACTTTTCCGAACTGGTCCCAGGTAAGATGGCGGAGTTATTGAGACGCCAGACAGAAATATATGTCCCTTCTATGCTTCATAATTATTCTTTTAAGAGTAAAAAAAGGAGGCTGTAAGCCTCAATTGAGTAGCGTCATGCTAGCAACGATAGGATTTCCGGTTTTCGGATTTTGCCTTCAAACGAGATATTAATAATATTACATTCATTAATTTTGCCGCTTTGCTTAGTGAACATTGTAAAGCTAAAGATAATAAAAGGCAAATGTACATTAAAAATGTACTTAAATACTTAAATAGTACACAAAGGATGAACAATATTCTAAGGTGTAGCCCATTGAGAAATGGAGAGGCAGTAAACTATTGTAAAAAAATATATTAAAAAAATGTGTTGATGAATCCTTGATGATGTAATTAATGTTAATTTGCTGGTGTTCATTAGTTATATATGGGCATGTTGTGCTAAATCCAGCAACACTATACTTTCCACCTCCTCCCCCATTCCAAGACATTATAATTATAATATACTGTACATGGGATACATATTGCATCATAGAGCAAAAACTATTCAATACGCTGAATGTTAAATTAATGGACTCCTTAAAGCAATATAAGAATGAACTGCAGTGCATTTTTCAACCACTACAGAAGTATCTGGGTTTACAGTATTTGGCTTTGCATTGCTTAGGTTGTGGACATTGTTCTATCAATATAGGTACTAAATATGGATACTCAACTTCGCAGGCAGCGAAGTGTTTGTATATCCTGAACAAATTCTTATATACACCAGGCATGCTATTACGTAATTCGGCTTCCTATAGCGTAGCTACAAAATGTTATAACCAGCGAAGTTCGTCTGCCCAGAACCTCACACTGTTTTCTATTACAGGAACCGAACGCGGGAGCTGTTGCCTTCGTTCGGTAACCCGCGTCTCTAAATTATTACAAGATAAAAGTTCGTCATTTATGTAACGCTCCCTGTTAGTGTTTTTTAGGTATGCGTAAGGAATGATAAGCTTGTTCAACCAAAACACTGGCAACAATTCTCACTCAGAAACACACTATCATATTTTGAGACATTTATGAAGTATTTTGGTGGTTTTAATGAGTTTTGGAAGTGAGATAAAGGGTTTCGCAAATATGCATGTTAGTAATGCACACTGTGTGAATAGATTTGTTATTGTGGTTTCAGTACTGACCGATGTTTCTTAGCGGTCGAAAAAAAATGTAATAACGCGTTTACCGCGAACCTTTATTTTGAAGACAAGAAACCGGAAATCTCTAATGTTGCCATCATGACGCAACTACGCTGAGGACACTGATATGTTTCGTCTGCTTCACGTAAAACTCAACCGTTCATTTGTTTGCGGAAGGATTTTCTAATCTTATCGCTGGTATTTTTATATGACGCGTGTTCTCATGGCCTCCCCCCGATTTGAAACCATACCTCAGAGAAATAATTTCTGAATTCGTCAGAGCGACCAAATGTCGGGTACTTGGTGGAAAAGTACCGCTTGCACTCATGTCCTCGTTGCTCTGTTCGGAATGGGCTCTTGGATTTCCGTAAACTGTCTCTGGGTTGAGCTACCGGTTGTTGTCAGCGTTCTGCCCGAAGGTTAGTACCCGAGTTTACTCAAATGTTATTTTTTGTAGATTATCTTTCCTTGTTAACCCCCCCCCCCCCCCCCCCCCCTTTATATTTAAAGCATTGTATAAATTAAATATAGGTTGTTTACATTATTAATAATAAATACGGACATACGTTATACCGACTAGGCAAACATCATGGATTACAGTAGTATGAATAATAATGTAATGAGCATTGACCATTGTTTTCTATATGTAGGGTGGAACTTGCCTGTATATCTGTCAGTACTGATAGCGCTTGGGAGCGTGGGTCCAATTGCTGTGACCATTACACACCATTGTGCCCCAGGATGGTTAAATGAGCGCCTGGTCATCCACTTCATCCAAGTTCTAGCTGTTGTGGCATCTATCTTCCTAGCCATTTTCTGGTCACAAGTGGCCACTGTGGCAGGTGAATCAAGATCAGTACCTTTTCTGCTGCTGACCTTCATTTTGGCTCTTGTCTGCTGTACATCCAGCGTCACCTTCTTGCCTTTTATGTTCCGGTACCCCCCTCAATACATTCGCACCTTCTTTGTTGGCCAGGGGCTCAGTGCACTGTTCCCTTGTGTTGTGGCATTGGGACAGGGTGTGGGGAAATTGGACTGCAAAATGGAGAATGGCACGTTAAAGCCACACTACCTGGAAGAAAACTTTCCTGCCCAGGACTTCTTTTGGTTCCTGTTTGTAATGCTAACAATCTCAGCCCTCTGCTTTTTAGCTTTAACACAGAGACAAATTACAGTGCCAGCATCGAATGAGTACTCCCCAGAGTCTGCGAGTGTAACAAAGGAGGAAGGGGAGGACACCCATCCACTTCAGAATGGAGGAACGCCGGTGTCTGGTGACCAGGTGGAGTTGGAGAAAGCAGCCCCTTTCCACACCTTCTGGACACCACGCAATATTTACCTGCTGGTGCTACTAGGTGTGTCAAACGCCCTGACCAATGGAGTACTACCATCTGTTCAGAGCTTTTCCTGTCTGCCCTACGGCACTATGGCCTACCACCTCTCTGTTGTCCTCGGCAACATAGCAAACCCACTGGCCTGCTTTGTGGCTATGTTTGTCATCTGCAGGTGAGTGACTCTTGAGAGAATGCATGATACGTGTGTTGCTTTACATTAGTAATTTATTGTCATTGATACAAGAAACTAGACATGCCTAGTTCTGCCAGCCTGCGATTACAAGGGATGAATGTTGTTGCCCTGGCTGGATTCTATCTGCGGTGTACTATGTTTACGGTTTCAAAGAGCCAGTTTAGCGCTTCCCTGAGTCAGTTACTAAGGCAACATACTCGGTGAAGCAAACCTGCTCGCTAGCAGGATTTATTCAACTAACCCTGAGTTTGTCCTACTCTTTAACTGAAACATGCCATCTGAATTTTCTTGAAAAGCCAGTTGATATTGAAGCATAAATACTCAGTCGGGAGAGGGTGATCAGATACCGCTTTGATGTTTTATCATTCCCTGATGAATATCTATCTATTTGCGCATTACCGTTTTTCTGCACAGTCCATCATTTATTTCAGGACTGGACCCAGGATGAAATGACTGAAGGGGCCTTTTCTTTCAGTGTGGGGGCATATCGAATTCATATTCCATTTGCAGTGTTTAAGGAGAAATAAAATGTTTAGGGGCAATGGGGCCGAGGCAATGTCCAGCTTTGCCCCCCTGTGGATCTGTGCTTGATTTATCTGAACAATATTCTCAGCCCTCATATCGTTACTATGACACATCGTGGACGAATGGGTGGGGATCACTGAGCTAAGACTTGCAAAAGGATGAATGTGTCATATGTTGAATGACTTACCTCTTATTTTTGCCCTTGTTTCCTGGGGGGTGGTTGGGTTCGATGAGCTTCCTCCAGAGATGCCTTCAGCAATAGGTCGCCCACTGTTTTTACTGAGGGCATCTCATTAGCCTCTGTGAGTGGTGGTGTTGCACCCCAACATGTTTTGACTGAGGGCTTTTTCTACAGCCTCTTTGGGACACCCACTGGTTTTTCAGTCCTCAGGGTTTTTCATATTGGCTATAATGGAGGTTCAATTTCAACATGTCCAGTAAGCACATTTGGAGACTTGATAAGGTATTTAAGTGCTACTTTCAAATAGAAATATCACATGTTCAATGTGGCCACTGAATGCTGTTTAATTAGGTAGGAAAGGCTTAACAACATCACAATTGCTTGTACTAAAATTGTGCTTTACCTGTTTGAATTATATTTTTATATATCATCTTCAGTTCCTGCCAAGTACATTTTGCCTGTTTGGTTGCACCTGCATAAATATTACACACAATACATACTGCGGATATAAAAAGTCTACCCACCCATGTTAAAACGCCAGGTGTTTGTGATGTAAGAAAATGAGACAAAGATAAATCATGTCATAACTTTTCCACCTTTAATGTGATCTATAACATGAACAATTCAATTGAAAAGCAAATTGAAATCTTCGAGGGGTTAAAAATTTAATAGAAAACCTTACAATAACCGGGTTGCATAAGTGGACACACTCTTATAACTGGGGCTGTTTTCAGAATTAACCAATCACATTCAAACTCATGTGAAGTAGTAGTCATTACACACCTGCCATCATTTAAAATGACTCTGATTAATCACAAATAAAGTTCAGCTGTTTTTTCCTGACATTTTCTTAGTTGCATCTCAGAGCAAAAGCAATGGTCCACAGAGAGCTTCCAAAGCATCAGAGGGATCTCATTGTTGAAAGATATCAGTCAGGATACCCTTCGTACAAGAGAATTTCCAAAGCATTAAATATACCATGGAACACAGTGAAGACAGTCATCAAGTGGAGAAAATATGGCACAACAGTGTGGAATCTGAGCATTATATTCACACAGTATTATGACAATATGAATGTATGTTTCAGTGGAAGTGAATGTGCCTAGATAATGAAAACTACAGAGACAACTGTCTTTATATCGTCTCTCCCTCAGTAATGTGGGGTGTTTACACTGACAATCTGTCATAGTGGTTAACTTCTAGAAACATGATCTGTGTTAGGTAGGAACGCCCTAAATGTATAGACTTGCTGGCAACTATCTTCGCAGTGAGAAGACAATGGAACGTTCACTGAACAACATCTGTGCTGCAATTTTCCAATAAACTTGAATGAACTTCTCCCTCGATTTAACATGGGCTTTACATTATTTGACCACTATACGTAACTGCTGATTTCTAACAACAGAGACATTACCAAGAACTGGATGTCCCACCAAAATTGCTGAAAAGACTAGAAGAAAACTGGTCGGTGAGGTTACTGAGAGGCCTACAGCAACATTAAATGAGCTGCGGGAATTTCTGGCAAGTACTGGCTGTGTGCTACATGCGACAACAATCTACCGTATTCTTTATATGAATGGGATGGGGGGCAAGATGGAAGTATTTTCTTACAAACAAAATCATCCAAGCCCAGCTGAAGTTTGCAAAAACAAACATCACGTCTCCAAAAAACACATGGGAAAATGTGTTATGGTCTGATGAAACCAGGGTTGAACCTTTTGGACATTATTTCAAAAGGTATGTTTGGCGCAAAACACTTCTCATCACCCATACCCACAGTGAAGCATGGTGGTGGCAGCATCATGCTTTGGGTCTGGTTTTCTTCATCTGGAACCGGGGCCTGAGTCAGGGTGGAGGGAATTATGAAGAATTTCTAATACCAGGTAATTTTGGCACAAAACCTTCAGGTGTCAATTAGAAAGATGAAATGGAAGTTCACTTTTCAGCACGACAAAAACCCAAAGTACACATCCAAATCCACAAAAGCATGGCTTCACCAGAAGAAGATTAAGGTTTTGGAATGGCCCAGCCAGAGCCCAGACATGAATCCGATTGAACATCTGTGGGGTGATCTGAAAAGGTCTGTGCACAGGAGATGTCCTCCCAATCTGACAGATTTGGAGTGCTCATACAAAGAGTGGGCAAATATTGCCACATGATATGCCAGGCTAATAAGACTCCTACCCAAAAAGACTGAGTGCTGTAAAAAAAGTCAAAAGGTGTTTCAGCAAAGTATTAGTTTAAGGATGTGCACACTTAGGCAATTTAATTGTTCACGTTATAGGTCACATTAAAAGTGGAATGTTTTTTACATCACAAACACCTGGCATTTTAAGGGGTGTGTAGACCTTTTTATATCCACTGTATGTTGAATCTGGCAATCTTGTATTTTTCTTTTCTCTGTGTTGCAGGTCCTCTTTGGTTCTCAGTTTATTGTCTATAGCAGGTGGGGTCTTTGCAGCATACCTCATGGCTCTTGCAGCACTAAGCCCATGCCCTCCTCTCTTGGGAAGCCTTGCTGGTGTGTGCTTGGTGGTGAGTAATTACATGCTGGTTTGTAAATTGGGTTTTACATGTAAGTATTTTGCAAAGGCTTTAATCCAGAGTTACTTCATCTATAGGTGCTGGTCATATAATTAGAATATAATCAAAAAGTTGATTTATTTCAGTAATTCCATTCAAAAAGTGAAACTTGCATAATGTATACAGTCATTACACACAGACTGATATATTTCAAGTGTTCATTCCTTTTAATTTTGATGATTATAACTGACAACTAATGAAAACCCCCAAATCAGTATCTCAGAAAATTAGAATATTACTTAAGACCAATACAAAAAAAATATTTTTAGAAAGAGGCCAACTGAAAAGTATGAACATGAGAAGTATGAGCATGTACAGCACTCAATACTTAGTTGGGGCCCCATTTTGCCTGAATTACTGCAGCAATGTGGCGTGGCATGGAGTCGATCAGTCTGTGGCACTGCTCAGGTGTTATGAGAGCCCAGGTTGCTCTGATAGTGGCCTTCAGCTCTTCTGCATTGTTGGGTCTGGCGTATCGCCTCTTCCTCTTCACAATATCCCATAGATTTTCTATAGGGTTAAGGTCAGGCGAGTTTGCTGGTCAATTAAGAACAGGGATACCATGGTCCTTAAACCAGGTACTGGTAGCTTTGGCGCTGTGTGCAGGTGCCAAGTCCTGTTGGAAAATGAAATCTGCATCTCCATAGAGTTGGTCAGCAGCAGGAAGCATGAAGTGCTCTAAAACCTCCTGGTAGACTGCTGCGTTGACCTTGGACCTCAGAAAACACAGTGGGGCAACACCAGCAGATGACATGGCACCCCAAACCATCACTGACTGTGGATACTTTACACTGGACTTCAAGCAACATGGATTCTGTGCCTCTCCTCTCTTCCTCCAGACTCTGGAACAACTTTCCAAAGGAAAGGTGAAATTTACTTTCATCAGAGAACATAACTTTGGACCACTCAGCAGCAATGGTCGTCTTTTGGACAGCTGTCAAGTCAGCAGTCTTCACCATGATTGTGTAGCCTACAGAACCAGACTGAGAGACCATTGAAAGGCCTTTGCAGGTGTTTTGAGTTAATTAGCTGATTAGAGTGTGGCACCAGGTGTCTTCAGTATTGAACCTTTTCAGGTGCAAAAGGTCTTTTCACCTGTATAAAAAATTAAGAGACCACTCCTAATTTTTCAGGACTTTATATGTATGGTAGCCATTCCATTCCATTGTCTGTTAAATTCCAACACAGGCACACCTAATTTTACGTAATGAGGTACTGATTAGGTTATTTCCTGAATCTAATCTAATTTAACGAGGGAAAGTATAAAAAACACTTCTGTGGTCATCACTGCCCTCTTGCAATAGGACCAGCTGGATGGCAAAAACGGTGCAAGTTGAAATGGAAAAAATAACTATTCGGCATGACAGAAGAGTAGAAAAGAAAAGCTTTGAGTGAGGAAAAGAAGGATTAAATTCTGGCTTTACTTGCAGAGGAATATAGTGAGCGTCAGGTTGCATCCATCCTGAACATTAAAATGGCGGTTCATAAGAACAAGGTCAAGCAACAGACATTGGGGACAAAAAAGCTACAGACTGGCAGAGGACAAAAACAACTGTCCACTGACTAAGATGACCGTAGGATGTCATCACCGTAGGATGTCATCAAGTGACCTACAAAAAGAATGACAAACAGCAGCTGCGGTGAAGTGCACATTGAGGACTGTTCGAAACAGGCCCCTAGGGTCATGCAAAGCAAGAAAAAAGCCCTTCATCAATGAGAAGCAAATAAGAAGTTTTCAAAAGACCATAAGGATTGGATCTTAGAGGAATGCTCCATGCCATACAGCCAAGTCAATCAAGGTGTGGATGGGGGACCACCAGATCAATACCCTGTCATGGCCAGCCCCATCTCCAGACCTGAACCCCATTGAAAACCTTGAAGTTGATCAAGAGGAACATGGATGGTCACAACCCACCACACAAAGACTAGTGGCATGAAATCACCCAACAGCAATGTGACAGACTGGTGGAGAGCATGCCAAGATGCATGAAAGCTGTGATAAAAAATCTGGGTTATTCCATCAAATGTTGATTACTGAACTCTTCCTAAGTTAAAACGTTAGTATTTTGTTGTTGAAAATGAATATAAAGTTGTTTTCTTAGCATTTTTTTTGGTCTGAAATCAATACATATTTTTTTTTGCTATTTTGACCAGTTGGCATTTTCTACATATAAATATAAATGACAATATTTTTATCTTGAATTTGGAAGTAATGTTGTCAGTAGTTTATAGAATAAAACAAAAATGTTAATTTCACTCAAACACATATCTATGAATAGTAAAACCAGAGAGGTTTTGCAGTGCTCAATTTTGTTGTTGTTGCTCTGTGATAACAACTTGCGGCAGCTCTTGCAACTGAGCTTAATATGGAGATCAAGGCCTGTTCCTTCCAGTGCATAAGGATTCCAGTTTAGACTGCATGGTTGAGCGAGGAGCACGATAAGAATCAAGAGAGCTTTAAATATTTTTCAGAGGACAAATTACCTTGACATTGACTATCCATAGTCTGTTGGTAGTTGCTATGCTGAACCTGGGTCTTTTTCATGAATGGATATCTTGATAAATTGGGGGGAAAAAACAGGGTTTAAGTAATTGAATAAATATATTCAATTACTTAGATTTTTTTTTTATTGATAGGTAAGAAAGTTGGAATGATCAATTAGCCTTTTAAAAGGATAAACTTGGATTAGCAAACACAATGTGCTATTGGAACACTGGATTGATGGTTGCTGATAATGGGCCTCTGTACATCTATGTAGCTATTCCATTCAAAATCAGCTGTTTCCAGGTATAATAGTTATTTACAATGTTTACACAGTATTTCTGATCAATCTGATTTTATTTTAGTGGACAAAAAATTTGCTTTTCTTTAAAAAATAGGGATATTTCAAAGTGACCCCAAACTTTTGAACTGTATTGTACCTCTTATTCAAGTCTGCTAGAGAGACTTGCAGGTAATAGTGAAAATGTATAATAAATGAGTGTATTCTGTTATTTACATATAGTTGTCTTTGTGCCCAGGTGTTGTCCTGGATCATCTTCACAGGCCTGTTCTCTTACCTGAAGGTGGTGATCGGGACTCGGCTCCATGAGGCTGGCCATGCTGCCTTGCTGTGGTGTGGTGTCTTCATCCAGGCTGGCTCACTCATAGGAGCCCTCTCCATGTTCCCACCGGTCAGCATCTACCAGGTGTTTGCCAAATCTCAGGACTGCGTGAACATCTGCAATTAGACACCAGGAATTATAGCTAGTTAAATTATCCCATCAGGCATAAAGAATGGATTACCCTCTCCTTTAGGCCAATAGATGGGTTGTATTTGCGTTGATGGGTTGTTCCGTGAGTGCTCAGATAGGCATTCCCAGGTAGATTGGAGCATTGTTTTTCTGTTTTCTGGGTAATGTAAGAGCCTGTGATGCTCTGCTGCAAATGCTTACTTTTTTTGGTTTATAATTGTAATGTCACCTGAAATCAGAACGAATATTTAATTGAAAACCGATATCTAAACTGAGATGTTTTCATTAAGTAGCAACTTAATGCAATATGTGTGAATTAGTAGTGGTATTAGTAGTAGCAACGGAGGCTTAATCTGTGGCTGGGAAACTAAGCTTTTTCAGAAACTCAAATGGCAAGTTTTAACAGTACTTTTGCCCATTTTACATTTGAAAGCTACCCTTTAAAAATATAAATTAGTTTTATCCATGCCATTTGGGCATTTCATGATTAGCTATTAATTTACAGCCTTTTATTGAAAAGTTTGTTTTTGATCTCTACCTATCAGTTACACAATGCTAAAATCAAGAGGCACTAATTAATAATTTCATCTTATAGTTTTGCTTTACTATTAGAGCACTTGAATAGGATGTTTGTAATTTATTATGCATGTTTACTGTGGGAACAGTTAATCTGTTGTGTGGCTTAGTTTGGGTACCATTGTAATGGTGCATTTTCAAACATTCCTGTGACTCACTGTATTCCTCTGCAAGTAAAGCCAGAATTTAACCCTTCTTTTCCTCACTCAAAGCTTTTGTGCAAGGATATTCTGTACTTCAGTAAAAGGGAAGCATGAATATCCAGATTGTGTCTTTGAAGTGGACATCTGAATTAGCCTGTTCCAGGAGATCTCTTTCATGTCTACTATTTCATATATCATGGTCTGTCACGCCAGATTCTTCATTTTAGAAAGATTTTGTTGAATTAGTAATATTTACCGTTTTTTATTTTTAGATGAATGAAAACACAATGAAAACGTTCAATTTCTTTTGAGTAGTGCTTTCCTGTTTTGTATAACTCATGTCTTTTGATGTTAAATCTCTTTGTTGACAATGCTTTTAATTCATAACAATTCCAAGTGCAATTCTGAGTGAAAGTCTACCTTCATTTTAAAGAAATAATATATTGCTTTATTAAGACCTCTTTTAGTACAGTTGTCTTCAAATACTGCTACAAATCTAAATGTATGTGACTTAACATAGTCATAAAGCATCCTGGCTGTAAAAACAAGGGATTATGTCATTTTGTATTTGGAATGAATGACAAGTACCTACAGTAGGGAGAACAAGTTTGTGATAGTCTGCTGATTTTGCAGGTTTTCCTACTTACAAAGCATGTATAGGCATTTCATTTATCATAGGTACACTTCAACTGTGAGAGATGGAATCTAAAACAAAAATCCAGAAAATCATATTGTATGATTTTTAAATGATTAATTTGCATTTTATTGCTGACATAAGTATTTGATACATCAGAAAAGCAGAACTTAATATTTGGTACAGAAACCTTTGTTAAGGAGCCACTCCTTAGTTGCACTGGCTGTGTGTTTCGGGTCATTGTCATGCTGGAAGACCCAGTTACGACCCACCTTCTATGCTCTTACTGAGGGAAGGAGGTTGTTGGCCAAGATCTCGCAATACATGGCCCCATCCATCCTCCCCTCAATAAGGTGCAGTCGTCCTGTCCCCTTTGCAGGAAATCCCCAAAGAATGATGTTTCCACCTCCATGCTTCACGGTTGAGATGGTGTTCTTGGGGTGGTAATCATCCTTCTTCCTCCAAACACGGCGAGTGGAGTTTAGACCAAAAAGCTCTATTTTTGTCTCATCAGACTACATGACCTTCTCCCATTCCTCCTCTGGATCATCCAGATGGTCACTGTAGGATTTTAATCCATGATGGCACAGTGTGTTACTAATGGTTTTCTTTTAGACTGTGGTCCCAGCTCTCTTCAGGTCATTGACCAGGTCCTGCCGTGTAGTTCTGGGCTGATCCCTCACCTTCCTCATGATCATTGATGCCCCACGAGGTGAGATCTTGCAAGGAGCCCCAGACCTAGGGAGATTGACCGTCATCTTGAACTTCTTCCATTTTATAATAATTGCACCAACAGTTGTTGCCTTCTCACCAAGCTGCTTGCCTATTGTCCTGTAGCCCATTCCAGCCTTGTGCAGGTCTACATTGTTATCCCTGATGTACTTACACAGCTCTCTGATCTTGGCCATTGTGGAGAGGTTAGAGTCTGTTTGATTGAGTATGTGGACCGGTATCTTTTATACAGGCAACGAGTTCAAACAGCTGCAGTTAATACAGGCAATGAGTGGAGAACAGGAGGACTTCTTAAAGAAAAACTAACAGGTCTGTGAGAGCCGGAATTCTTATTGGTTGGTAGGTGATCAAATACTTATGTCATGCAATAAAATGCTAATTAGTTTAAAAAGAAATTGTTTTAGATTCCGTCTCTCACAGTTGAAGTGTACCTATGGTAAAAATGACAGACCTCTACATGCTTTGTAAGTAGGAAAACCTGCAAAATCAGCATTGTATCAAATACTTGTTCTGCCCATTGTATACAGTGACTGTAATATAGGACCACGTGTTGCACAGTGACTTGATGTTGCTACTCATGCTTTGTAATAGACTACAGATTTACTATATTACAGTTGTATTATTAAATAGTTTTTAATGTGAAATACAGGATAATGTTTACACAATTGCTTAGATATTTTTTTTTAAGATGACCAAACTTTCTTGATTTAGGTCCAAATCATATTTGGATGATAATAAGCCATATATGATGGATCAATAAACAAATGTGCCTTTTCATATATGGTGGTTCCAAAACAACTTAAATCACGTTTGGGTTGTTTGGAAAACCAATTAAAGATGGGTTTAACAAAAACTAGATTCTGTTATTTTCTCAAAATGGTACCCTTGCAATGCAAGTGGTGATATTTTTTGTTTGAGCTATGCTTTGTTGGCAATCGGTGTTGTAGACTAACATTGAAAAACAAGGACGATTCATATTTCTATGATATTTGCAATCGTTCTGAAACTTGTAACCATTTGCTCGATGATTTGTAAGGTATTATCAAATGATTAAGTATGGTCTTGGTTTGTCCGTTGTAGAAAGTTTGTCTACAGAAGAGCTGTTGTTATTGGGTAATAAAATAAATGAGCATTTAAGTTCAGGTAAACACCCTTGTTATTTTAGCTGGTTGATTATAGTAATTTTCATAATTTTATATAATAGGTTCCTATTTAATTCTATACAGACATTTTGTGTCTAGAACATTTTGCTTAGTCTTCCAGTGGGTTGGTGAACATTCCCGTAGATGTCACTATGTATATCAAAGTTATAGCTAGAATGCTTAATTAATCCCATTCACCTCTTTTGTTACAGTAAAAAGTTACAGCATACAGATGCCTCGATTGACCATCCATGATATCAAAATTATAGTTAGAATGTTTTGAGGCTCAATGTTTGTTTGAATTGTTTGCAATTGAAAATATAGTTGCATAGCGACAATCGACAGGGTCCTCAAATATTATGCGTATTGGAAAATGGTCTGTTGGGGTACACTAACAGAACGAGACTTTGTCAGATAAACATTGAGGGCAAGATGTTTTTGTGAAGCATTGTATAATTGACAAAGTTGATGTCATTGTTTAACATATTCTTCCAGATCACACTGTATGGGGAGAGGAAAGAACAGTGAGCATAAAGTGAAGCAGATATTTACTAAAACATGAAATAATAAAAACAACAGGACATGGAACACCATAGATACTGTATCAATATTTTTAAATGTGTATGAAACAATGAAACTGAATTTAAAAAGGGGAAGTAGAGCAGAGTAGAAACTGTATGAAATATAAAAAAATCTATAGTTTAAACAAAAACACAGGAATAGAAATATACTACAGAAGTGGCTCAACAAACAAACAGAATGGTGTAAGAAGCAAATAGGAATTTTGAGTTGTGCAAAAGTCCAAAAACTAAGAGCATAAAAATAAACTACAGTATAAACGGTACAGTGGATATAAAGCTTCACCCTTGTTAAAATGCCAGGTGTATGTTAGTTAATTTTTTTTGACAAAAACAAATCATGTCAGAAACTTTTCCTCCATAATTGTGACCTATAATGTGAACAATTCAATTGAAAAACTAACTGAAATCTTTGAGGGGAAAAAAATAAAAACTCACAATAACCTGATTGCAGAAGTGTGCACACGCTTAACGTAATACTTTGTTGAAGTACCTATTTTATTACAGCACTCAGTATTTTGGATAGGAGTCTATTAGCATGGCACATCTTGAAATGGCAATATTTGCCCACTCTTTGCAAAAGCGCTCCAAATCTGTCCGATTGCGAGGACATCTCCTGTGCACAGACCTCTTCAGTTCACCCCACAGATGTTCAATTGGATTCAGGTCTGGGCTCTGGATGGGCCATTCCAAAACCTTAATCTACTGGTGAAGCCATGCTTTTGTGGATTTGGATGTGTGCTTTGGGTTGTTGTCGTGCTGAAATGTTTACTTCCTCTTCGTCTTCATCTTTCTAATGGACGCCTGAAGGTTTTGTGCCAATATTCAAATTCAAATCAATCAAATTTATTTTATAAAGCCCTTTTTACATCAGCAGTTGTCACAAAGTTCTTTCACAAAACACCCGGGCCTTAAACCCCAGGGAGCAAACAACAATAGTGATGAACTTCAGTGGCTAGGAAAAACTCCCCAAGAGGGCCATATTTAGCAAGAAACCTAGAGAGGAACCAGGCTCCAAGGGGTGACCAGTCCTCTTCTGGTTGTGCCGGGTGAACATATTAAGAGTCCAAATTTTAATAATTCAATGTATGTGGGCTAAGCCCGGAGTCTATTTAAACCTAGTCCAGATTGGAGGCAAAACCGGAGGGACAAGAACTGGGGAGATCAGCAGAGTGGCATTTTGAAACGGCCAGGCATCATCCCGATCTGCAACACAACCAGGAGGACCCCGGACAGGGACCGCAAACGAGTTAAGCCTGGTACTCCCTAGATGTGGCTCCAGACCTCATGTCCTCCTAAGTTTAAAACGACAGAAAACAGGGAAAATGAAGACGCTACACCCCCAGCACAATAATATAGCAGCGTAAGCCTGGTATTTGGAACTGTTCATAATTCCCTCCACCCTGACTAATGCCCTGGTTCCAGCTGAAGAAAACCAGCTCCAAAGCATGATGCTGCCACCACCATGCTTCACTGTGGGTATGGTGTTCTTTGGGTGATATGCAGTTTTGGTTTTGCGCCAAACATACCTTTTGGAATTATGGCCAAAAAGTTCTACCTTGGTTTCATCAGGCCATAACACATTCTTCCACATGCTTTTGGGAGAATTGATGTTTGTTTTTGCCAACTTCAGCTGGGCTTGGATGTTTTTCTTTCCCCCTATACCATTGCCCATTCATATGAAGAATACGGGAGATTGTTTTCATATGTAGCACACAGCCGGACAGTACTTGCCCGAAATTCCTGCAGCTCCTTTAATGTTGTTGTAGGCCTCTTGGAAGCCTCCCTGACCAGTTTTCTTCTTGTCTTTTCATCAATTTTGGAGGGACGTCCAGTTCTTAGTAATGTCTGTTGTGCCATATTTACTCCAGTTGATGATGACTGTCTTCACTGTGTTCCATGGTATATCTAATGCTTTGGAAATTATTTTGTTCCGCACTCCTGACTGATATCTTTCAACAATGTGATCCCTCTGATGCTTTGGAAGCTCTATGCGGACCATGGCTTTTGGTCTGAGATGCAACAAAAAAGATGTCAGGAAAATCCTACTAGAACTGCTGAACTTTTGTTTGTGATAAATCAGAGTCACTTTAAATGATGGCATGTGTGTAATGACATCTATTTAACATGAGTTTGAATGTGATTGGATAATTCTGAACACAGCCACATCCCCAGTTATAAGAGGGTGTGCACACTAGTTAATTGTAAGGTTAATCTTTTTCATTATTCCGGGTCAAAGATTTCAGTTTATCAATAGATTTGTTCACATTATAGGCCACATTAAAAGTGGAAAAAGTTGTGAAATATTTCGTCTTTGTCTAATTCTTTAACATCCCAAAAACCTGGCATTTTATCAGGAGTGTATAGACATTTTATATCCACTGTATGAAGAAGACAATCTATGGAAGTAGCATAATAAAAAGAATAGGAATACAAATATAGTACACACCATAAGGATGTAGTTCAAAATACAAACAAGGAAAAGTGTAAGGAGTGGAAAGGAGTAGTGATGTTGGCAAACCAACAAACAATATAAAAAGGCAATGGGGGTATTTCAGAGAGCAGGGTTAACATACTCTGAGTTGAAACCATAACACTCGGTTGACAAACTCTGAGCTGTCAAACTCCAGAGCATCCCAAACATGCTCAACTAGTGACATGTCCAGTGAGTATGCTGGCCATGCAAGAGCTGGGATGGTTTCAGCTTCCAGGAATTGTGTACAGATCCTTGCAACATGGGGCAGTGCATTATCATGCTGCAACATGAGTTGATGGTCGTGGATGTATGGCACAACAATGGGCTTCAGGATCTTGTCACAGTATCGCTGTGCATTCAAAATACAATCAATAAAATGGACCAGTCTTCATTGTCCATAACACACACCTGCCCATACCATAACCTCACCGCCACCATGGGCCACTCGATCCACAACATTGACATCAGCAAACAGGATTAATCTGTGAATAGAGAACACCTCCAAAGTGCCAGACGCCATCAAATGTGAGCATTTGCCCTATCAAGTCAGTTACTGCAGTCAGGTCGAGATCCCGATGAGGACTATGAGCATGCAGATGAGCTTCCCTGAGGCGGTTCTTGACAGTTTGTCCAGAAATTCTTTGGTTATGCAAACCGATTGTTGCAGCAGCTGTCCAGGTGGGTGGTCTCAGATGATCTTGGAGGTGAAGATGCTGGATGTGAAGGTACTGGGCTGGTGTGGTTACACGTGGTTATGAGGCCATTTGGATGTACTGCCAAATTCTCAGAAACGCCTTTGGTAGAGAAAATAACATCCCTGCAGTCAGCATGCCAATTGCACGCTCCCTGAAAACTATAGCATTGTGCTATGTGATGGAATTGCTCACTTTTGAGTGGCCTTTTATTGTGGCCAGCCTAAGGGCCGCTTGTGCAATAGTTATGCTGTCTGATCAGCATCTTGATATGCCACACCTGTGAGGTGGATGGATTATCTCGGCAAAGAAGAAGAGCTCACTAACAGATTTAGACAAATTTGTGAAAAATATTTGAGAGAAATTGACCTTTTGTGTACAAGTCTGAGATCTTTGAGTTCTCAGAATGGGGGCAAAAACAAAAGTGTTGCTTTTATAATTATGTTCAGTGTATTTTGTGTTTATAAAAGTACAATTAAAATGTGTTATTTCCCCTTAAATTGGCTTATTTTTGGGGGAGGGGGGCAACATTAAGAGATCTCGTCTAGGGCGCCAGTTTGCCCAGAAACTCCTCCGCCTGGACACCTAAAATATGGACTGATTAGTGCTTTAGACTGAAAGCTTCATACCAAATAAACTGATTACTGTTTAGACTGAAAGCTGCAATTCTGTGGGATTCATTTTAGATTAGTCTTGTTGATCTGTGACTTGGGAACACTACAAAAGTGTACTTTAAATGCAAGAGTCACATCTATGATAGCCCGACAGAGGCCGTTGCCTTGGATATAATGCTCAGCATCACCAAAGTGATACAGAAAACTGCAACACAAAGAATTTGTTCTGAACTTAGAACATGTCCATGATGTATCATAGGAACAATATGAGTGCTGAGAATATTTTTCAGATGAATGATCGCTTGTGCAGAAGAACAGTAATGCTCAAACAAATAATCATTAGGGAATGATAAAAAACATCCAAGCGGGGTCTGATCACTCCCTATGGAGATTTCTGCAGAGTATTTGTGCTTCAAGTGGCTCTTTGAGATAAGGACACGCCCTGTTTCAGAGAGCATATTTGAGTTAAAGAGTAGAATAAACTTATACCCTGCTCATTGCACACCTGTCTAACCAGCCTTACTATGTTGTTGTTTGGTTTATTTTGTGTATTTATGTGTACTGTATATTTCAGTCGGTGATTCCTTTTGATTGTCCTTTGTTTGTCTTTTATAAGCACTTTTTGAGTCTGTATAATCCAGAGTCAAATTCCTTTTTATGTGTACACATACCTGGTGAAAAAAACTGATTCTGATTCTGAAAATCAGAATTCATTGGATAAAACCTGCTAGCGAGTAGTTTCTCTTCACAGAGTATGTTGCAGTAGTATCGAGTATTGGCTCAGAGTAACGCTGAACTGGCTCTTTGAAACCGTAAACCCAGTTTCCCTCAACTCTGAGTCAACTAACTCTGAGTTTTCAATAAATCCGCTTACTGAAATACCCGCAATATGAAACTAGCAGTACATATCCTTAAGAAAATTTGATGTGCGTGCTAGTGTGGAATCTGAGCATTAACAATTACAATATGCATGTATGTTTCATTGGACATGAATATGCCTAAATAATGAGAACAGAAACCCCTCTGTTTAGATTCTCTCTGTAGGTTGCGCTCTGATAAACATAGGAATGTTTACATTGACCATTTGGGATCGGGGTTACTGTCTTGGAAACCTGATATTTGCTAGGTATAAACACCCTTCAACATTACAGTGAGAAGAGATTGACGTTGTGTAAGGAAGACTAGGTCTGTAACCACATGAACAAGACTATCTAATGCTGCAATAAATAATTGAATTACTCTCCCTTGACAACCGGGTATGCAAATAATTGTTTCAACCACAATACGAAACGGCTGATTTCTTACAGCATGCTGCTGCGACCGGGTGGACAAGTTTTAATAATTCTACTGAACTTCGGCTGGAGAGCTCAGGGGCTCGATTTGCAATTGCGATGGAGAAGTTGTTTTTTATGGTTACAGGTTGCTGAGTACCACTGAACAGTGAGTCATAAAATTATGCCATGTAACGAACTGTCAAGATAGGAAAAGTGTTGAACAAGCCTGATGACGACCGACTAGGCTGCAGATTTTATTGCATGGAATCTGACAATTTAGTGGGCTGTTGAATGGTGTGTTTCAGTGCTAAACTGTATTTCGTGTGGTATAAAAATTTTGGACGATAATACAGGAACATTATACAAGTAAAATATAATACTGTCCAGTTTTACAAATACAACAAGATGACTGCAGCCTCTGACATGCATGGTGCAATCATTTTTAAATATCATGGTGAGAATAGGACACCATCAAGAACGAAAAGGATAATTTACAATGGTTCTTGAAAAAGTTTTCCGACTCTATCAGCCAGGTCAGGAGAATCTGTTTGTTCTCTGTGAATAACAAAATGACCAGTTTCATCTATGAGCCCTATAGCTGCAGGCCGGGTAGGAAGTGATGGTTACTAGCACCAAAAGGCTCACTTTTCCATCAGTGACTTCAATTTACTGTGCCTTATTTATACAACCGATGCTCTCCTGTTGTGTGTGGCGTCGACCCCAGGCTCTTCTCTCAGCTACCTAGACAGCAGATGAGATGTACCTGGTATGGACCCAACCAGTGTGGTATGATGTCGTGCAGTTGGTCTTTCCGCACCCCAGCAAATGTTGTCCAGAACCGGAGCCTTCCATAGCTCCCCCGGTCGGTTGGAGGTTGCCTTCATCTCATGGTAGAATCATCAGGACTAGAATTAGTCCAGCTGTCAGGAACCAGGCATTTCTGTAGACCATCTGGGGAAGTAGAATCCGCTGGAAGCTGTGGAACAGTCTGTGTGTGTGTGTATGTGTGTGTGTGTGTGTGTGTGTGTGTGTGTGTGTGTGAGTGTGTGAGTGTGTGAGATCCATCTTAACTCAGCCCACCTCACAATTGTCCTTAACACCGAACTCAGTCTCTCTGGCTCCAACCAGTCCTTTATTGCAGAATCACGTTCAATTGTCCTGTACCTGTCAGTGAATTCTCCTTGAGAAGATTAGTTGCAACTGCACAGTACACAATCAGAAATATGTCCATTACATTAGTTTGTTGCTTCTTGCTAATGCATTATAACACAGCCCTAACACACACTTAAACTTGTATACCTGAATATCCAATATCTTTCAGTTTCCTTTGTCTGGGTAGACTAGAACAATTGTAAACAGTAACAGAATAGTGAAAACACTAACATTCCTGGTGCTTCTGTTCTGCTAGTGTAACACCATAAAAATTCCACTATTTTTTGTTGTTGGTTTAACAACCAACAATTAACAAAACTACAAGAACAGAAGAACAATTTGCTATTACTTTTCCAATTACTCATCAGGTTAGATAGTTTGCTTATGTTGAATAATCACTCTTAAAGAATGGTTCCTAAACAATTCTTAGTTCATCATCTAACCAGATCGCAGTAGATATATAATTACATTTGATTGTTTAATCTTGGACCTACAATCAAATTCACCTTTGGTTCGCATAAGAGATCAAACACCTTATTGCAAATCCAAACATTTCACACCATCTTGAAGCTCAGCTAACATAACTATTATCTATTCTTTAATTTCTCTACCAGATGAAACAAAGTGTGAATCTTTCCAAGCATTTACCCTAGCACATCAAAGACATTGCAATCCTGTCATAAATCATGACCCCCCCCCCCCTTTTGTCCTGTTTCTCCAGACCTTGTCCTAAAACAGGGTGTGAGGGTCTCAATGAACTAAAAGTAATCTAGATCTTGAAATATGTTACACTATTACCCAGGGAAACAAAGAATCCAGATACAACTCCCATATTTTTGTTCTCTTCACTCTCTTATGTACTAGATTAACTCTCAAAGTAATTGTTAAGATTTTCAAAATTTTCTCTTAGAAATCTGAAGGCAGGTCTGAACCCAGATTTGCTGTTTGAGAGAAAACCATATTAATTGTAGCCAAATTAGAAAACTCAATGTTGATAATGTCAGCAGTAAATCTGTTTCTCCTCCAAGGAGATCAAAAAAGTCAAAAACCCATTTCAAGCAGACCCCCCCCCACCCACAATGGTGTTTGTGTGAGTGAGATGCGCACTCCAGGAGGTCTGTACCTCTCTTTACAATTTAGACTAGGTAAAGCTTATCAACTTCGTTTTCTAGAATAGAACTTGATGCAAAATTGCTTTTTCAGTTTCCATTAAAACATACCAAAATGTAGTACCCATGTAAGGAATAACAAAATGTGCTCCCTGAAACTTTTTACCTACTCATTCCATAATGCCTCAGATTAACATGGTTACTCTAATCAAATAACAAACTTAACATTCACCTTCTCATAGTCACTATTCATCTCCACAAATTAGTTATTTCTCAGCTAAACCAAATCAAAATGTTAAGATGTATTCTACTCAACCATAACCATGTAAGGTTTTACATCAAACAAAACAGTTTCAAAAAATCCAAATTAGAAAAACACTGTAACTGTATACTAAGGGCCATAACATATTTTCTGATATAACCATTTCTAATTTAACTGAGCAGGAAAACCTGAGCAGGATTTTTCATGTAACTCTTTTAAGTACCTATTTAATTTGCTTTGAATTCTAAGTTCAACTCTTTTTTTACCATAGATAATCATGTCATATATTCCCCCTTGCTTTCACGTAAGTGAACAGAAGCTGACTCCATACGTGAAAGCAGAACCATTACAGGACGTACGAGGATACATAGGGGCTCAATTCCCCAATAGAGAGCCGTTCATAATCCTGCACGAATCGCCCCACAATAGGGTGACTGCATGGGAGTGTAACTAGTGCTATCAGGACACGGAACCACAACCTTTTCTTCACATCAGTTAAATAGTATGGAATTCCCACTACAAACCGTACTTTCCCAAAACCAACTATATACTTCCATAAATCCACCAAACCTAACAAACCGAAACCCACTACCTAGCTTACCAATCTTTACGAAAGGGTATACATCCTGCAATCTATATCTGAAAGAAACAAAAACAGGGGTGTGTTAAGGAATGATCTCACCAGTTGGTGCGCTCTGGTCCATCTCCTCTGACCGTCAGCACCCCTCCCTCAGGCGGTCAGCGTTCCTGCCTGTTGCCATCGGGTTGCTTGCGGCAAGGCCCGAGGTAGCCTGAACTGTCTCTGTCCTTGCAGGAACACTACACAAACAGCCATCGTCTTGATTCCCACGGGTATCTTCCAAAACCAAATGTCCAGTCGAATGTCTAGAGGTAGCTTCTTAAATGTAAAATGAAGTGGTTAGCATAGTCTCTGCCCCAACCCCCGGGTCTGTTGTCGTCTTTGGTCATAGCCGCTGTAAAAACTGGCTGGGCCAACAGAGATTACGTATCTGGTGTGTGCTTCTCCCCCCTTTACGAATCAGTGCTTGACCCGCGTAGACTCACTCAACACGTCCAACGTGGAGCAAAACACGTCGGGGGCTATCTTGGTCACCAGTGGGTTTGGCTTCGTCAAGTGTAGGGAAAGTTCTCCAGCGATTCTGCGTCGCCGGGCAGAGTAGGATGATGCAACACTCCCAAGGAGTCCCAGCGATCGGCCTGGCGGGACACCGCGGGAGGGTGGGGGCGGTCAGAGGGAAGATCCATCCAACCTGAGCAAAAAGGACTACAACACAGAGATCTATAAACCCCACACAAACTTTTCAAAAACCACTGACTACATACCTTAACCAACGCTTTCCAAACTACCTTACAATATACCTTCTGCAACTCCTATACTTAACCTCGGCCATATTCCTCCAATCTGCCCAGTAGGCCAAGCATCCGTCACCGAATGGAACCGCAATTTACCGGAAAACCTAATAACTCCAAAAGATACATTTGTTCACATGTCCAAACACCATACATAATCCTTGACGGTCCAACGTAACCGCGAGTGTGACGGTGAGGTGACGGATTGGTCCGCCATCTCCCGCATTCTCCGGTTTACCAACAGCCATGAACTCATCCCGGTTCCATTGGTCTTGTCTTGTCATTCATTGTTCACACCAGGTCCCAATCATCCAATTAGTATGTGTTTAAATGTTCCTTCTCTGTTCCCCTCAGTTGTGAGTCATTGTTTCATGTCATCTGCTATGTGTGGTGAGTGTTGCCTTGGTTTAAGTTTCATTTAGCAGTTTAGCCTCAGTGCTCTGTTTTCTGTTTTGTTGTTTTGTGTTTGTTTCTGTGTTAAAATAAAGAGTACACCAAACTGCAATCACATGCCTGCGCCTGGTCCGTCCTCCATCACTACGAGAAGCCTTGACAGCGAGATACCGGCAAAGATTAACCGCCACACTTACCCATAATTAAACCCAGCAAACCTATGCGTGGTGAAAACGCTGAATACAGAGCAAACCCAAATGGGGCTACCAAGCCACCACCGTCACCCTGGTACCTCGCGTAACGTGCTCAGCCTGCGTTAATAAGCTCATCAGCCCTTTCGCGAGGCATTCAAGGCCATAACCTTGTCTGCAGATTCAAATACGCCCTAACACATATATCGTAATGTGCCCTAACCCATATCCCTGGAACCATATTTCACAGCATCGTGCCCTTATCTCCTGAGTTCAAAATTTCTGCCCTGGTACTGATAAATCCCGAATATCATGTCAGCCGGTCACCTTTGCTCTCACCCGTCTAGTAGCTAACCTACGATCAGGGGAGGATTTAAGCTCCAGAGATCCAGTCTCTGGCCGTGCACGGTTGACCCACCAGCACATGATTACGAGATACCAGGTTAAGTAACCAAAGGGCGAGCTCCCAAATTGTGATGACTATTTCATCGATAAACACTCTTAAAGGAGTAAAACAGAGACAAACTTCTTTTGGCTCACTTAACAGTATATTTGCAAATAGAGAAGCGTCAAACGCTTACAGAATAATCATTTGAGGAGCCTCTTAAGTGAATTACAAGAACAGCTCGTATTTATTATTATTAAAAGTGGTCTGGTAAGATGCTACCCATCAATCTTAGGTCTCACATGTGGGAGGGTTATCCCCCCATCTTATCCTTCCTGCCATAATGTTTACTGTTGTGTTCACCTAAAGGGCCACCTGCCCCTATCTTCCCCCAACAATCACATTCCTAAGGAACAATGGACAGATACCCTTAATGGTTTAGCCAGTTGAGCAGATGGTCAGAGAACCTAATAATTCTCTGCATTATACAGATGCATGTCACAACCAATTACCAGAGTTACATACCATGTAATAGATAAGCAAACATGTCTCCAAAATACATTAGTTAAGAAATTGCCACAACAATCCATCCTCTATTCCTGCGAGCCTCTCTATTTCATGTAATGCTTGTGCTGACAGACCCTGTGCTGCCACGGCTCTCCAATCTCTGAGAGCCAGCCTCTGTCCAGCGGTGAGTTTATCCAATTGTGCTAGCCATAGGCCCCCTCCTTCACTCACCGGAGGTATCTTAGTGTTTGTACATCCCCCAACCCCAAAGGTTTATATCTCTCCCCCTGCCCCCCAGCTGATTGCACTGGAGGGTACATTCCTGCCCCTCCCTCTCTGGGTTTCTCAGACTGCTTTCTTCTCAGTGACATCCTATGATGTCTATCGCTCTCTTCTCCCTCCGATTTGTCTGTTTCCCATTCCTCTTTCTCTTCCTGCCACTTCCCCCATATTGTCCCCGGTCGGTCTCCCATCGGTCAGGTTCTATGTTTCGTGGGGAATTTCCCCTAATTTTATGTGGACCCTCGTTTTTGTTGACATTTAGGCATTCCCCAGTTACAGTCAGGACCAGATAGAGACTAGCCACAGCTGGAGTGGGCGCCGGAGGAGCCGACGGGGGTGTTGTAGCGACACCCTCCCTTTGCCTTGTATTAGCATACAGAGGGGGTTGGTCAGTCTGCTGTTTGAGTTTAGGATTTTCTCTGTTTGTTATTTTATTACGGTGATCCAACCCTTGAAAAAACGCCACCAGTTTATACCAATCTCGTCGCAATTCTTCTAACGCTTTAACCTCTTTTTTCCATTTGCGACGTGTGAATATCTCCACATTCTTTATTTTCTCTTCAGTTTCCTCCTGTTTTACTTGGGTGGCTTTCACCCGCGCCCATAGTATTTCTTTTAATGGACCTTGATTGTCAGAGTCTTTGTTATACCTTTTAATACCTTGTTTCAGCAGGTCTTGAAAATACTCTATGCGCCTCCCAGATGTTCCTCCCTCTGTCACGGCTTGTAGCACATTCTGCATTTGTACGGCTAATGTTGCCCACGACATACGACCTACCGGAGCCCACCCGTCGTCATCTATTTCTCTATCAAATTCCCTGTTAATGTTATGTGTTGTTTGATTTATTATTTTCCAACTCCCACTATCACCAGCCGGTCAGTCTGTATGGAGTTCACCCGAGCGACGTGACCCAATCGACCTTTACTTCTCTCACACACACAGCTTTTCTACAATTCGTTGTCACCGTTAGGGATCCGTGTAAAACGGGTAGGGGCTTTTCAAGGTTGAGACACAGGTGTAACTAAATGTTTTCTGTATTACCCTTTATTTATGGAATTCGGGGGTTATATCCCCGGGCCTCCAATCCAGTAATACCTTTAATGGTTTATTTCGTAATTCGGGGGTTATATCCCCGGGCCTCCAACCCAGTATTAACCTTTAACGGTTTATTTCAGAATTCGGGGTTCCAATCTCCCCGGGCCTCCAACCCAGTTTTCCAATATCCCCGGGACTCTAACCCAGTTCCCGCGGGACTCTAACCCGGTTTTCCAATAACCATTGGGTCTATTTCCCCGTCGAGAAATAGTGGAGGTTAGAGTCCCTTTCCTATTTTATTATCCTTACCTTCCATATATTGTTTTCTTCCTTTTCTATTTTATTATTCCCATTCGGACACTTAAGACTTAATTTTGAAAATCGTCAATGGGCAGATACGTTTAAACAGGTTCTGCTTACCTATTGTTTTATGGCGCCGTTAGTCGTCAGTGTCCTTCCTGGGAACGCGTTCCAAATTGTGACTTCATACTCATCCCGGACAAGCCCCCATGCTGTTGAAGCCAAACCTGCTTCACCCGAATAAGTAGATGAGATGAAGTCAGTAAGGAAGAGAACAATATTATAGTCAATAATAAGCCGATTGTATTGATTACACAATCAGATATATCTGGAGACAAGCTTATCAACAAGTCTGAAGTTACTTCCCCTCAGTGCGGTTTTTATAGCCTTTTTAGTTCCCGCCCCGTCCCTAATCTACCCCCTACATATACATTATTTCTTACTCGCTAGGGCGAGTACTCAAATTCCTAATTGTCTTGCCTTGGCTCATAAGGCGCGGATCCCAGGTCAGGCCCCCCTAAGCAATAACATTTGTTTTTCCTGTTACTCCAGCACTTGTGGTACATGACTCCCCCTCCCCAGGCTGTTGCAGCTTAATTTCTATTCGGCACCTTGCTTCTTCCAACTTCCAAGCATTGTTTAACTGACTTATGTTTCTTATTAAGTTTACCTCCGCCATAGCATCTATGAATTGTATGGGTTTTGCCACTGGCTATTTTAACAGCTTATTAGCCAGTAATAGGCTTACTAGTATCTATCTTCCTAGGAATATTCATAAGATTTGAGCTATTGCTAGTGAGACTGAAGATTAACTTTTCCATGCCAGAAACAGTCGCAATATAATCGTAGTTTTAGTTAAGGCTTACTATAACATAAATACTGTACGTTGTAACCAGCAAATGTTTCTCTATCCTGACCTAAAACGCATGCACTGATGCGTACTTCGACAATCCAGCAGAAACAGTGGCAATAGAACCGTAAACGGTTTAATTTCAGGCTTACTATAATGAAGATACTGAAGGTTTTAGTCAACGAAAGTTGTTGTCTACGGAATAATTCATAAAGCGTACTTTGTTTACCTGTGAGGAAATTCAAACACGGGACCTATAGTTTACAGGTCCACTTCTCTAACCACTACGCTATTCAACAAGGGGGATTCAGTCAGTGTTGTGGAAAATTACACTTTTTCCTGCCAACATTTTCAAACAACTCAGGAGTCTTTGAATTCAAAGGTAGACATTATTAGGGTGATAAAGCCGTGCTGATCTGCAGAGCAACCAATCCATGTTGGTCTGCAGAACAACCGACTACCAAACTTCGAAAACACTTTTATACAGTATGGTTATACAATGATATTTGCTCCTCCCATAATGCTAATTTCTGGATTGATCCTTCTCAAATCTTCCACCAACCCTCTGGGATCCGCCCCATAACACGCGGTTAGGAAATATTGGTGACGTGATTTCTCCCATTCTCCCAAGATTTTCCCGAGAGTCAAGGACAAGCCACAGGTCCTTCTGTCCTCAATATGATATAAGAACAACCACTCATTGTACTGACCAGGAGAACAGTAGCAAGAGTACAGTTTATCACTCTCTCAAAAATTAAATGTGGAAAAATCTAAAACAATTAGACTATTTGGGATGATATGAGCCCTGGTTAAATTTTTTATCAATTAACACCCAATTAATATACAAATGATCACATGAGACATTCTGTTCCTATAAGTGAGCTGAAAATCAACCCAATTCCCTAAAACAATGTCCTCTGTCACCCATTGCTCCAGAGGCTGGAAGTCAAACCTCTTCCTCCCCGTTTGGCTGTGTCACGTCCTGACTATGCCCCTAGCCATCTTCGCACTGGCTGGGGCCATAGTCAGGACATGGCCAATAAAGGTGCCTCCCGGCTCCTCCGCCGTCCGAGCCAGCGGCGCCCCCTTCTGCCCCGGCCGCTCCTCCGCCGCCCGAGCCTGCGGTGCCCCCTTCTGTCCCGGCTCCCCCGCCGCCCGAGCCAGCGGCGCCCTTCTGTCCCGGCCGCTCCTCCGCCGCCCGAGCCAGCGGCGCCCCCTTCTGTCCCGGCCGCTCCTCTGCCGCCCGAGCCAGCGGCGCCCCCTTCTGTCCCGGCCGCTCCTCCGCCGCACGAGCCAGCGGCGCCCCCTTCTGTCCCGGCCGCTCCTCCGCCGCCCGAGCCAGCGGCGC
>JACXGJ010002209.1:0-69064 GCA_016801105.1 Esox niger | reverse complement strand
TGTTTAGTTTGGACTCTGGGCTCTACTAGCTGACCTGAGTTCATGGATCTTAGAGCCCTGCTCGGTTTATATTCTTCAAACATATCAGAAATGTATTTGGGTCCTAAACCATTCAGAGATTTATAAACTAAAAGCACCACTTTAAAGTCTATTCTGTAACTGACCGGAAGCCAATGCAAAGATTTAAGAACCGGAGTGAGGTGCTCGGTCCTCTTGGTCCTGGTTAACATTCTAGCAGCTGCATTCTGAATGAACTGCAGTTGTTTTAATAGTCTTTTTAGGGAGTCCAGTTAAGAGGCCATTTCAGTAGTCAACCCTACTAGAGATAAAAGCATGGATGAGCTTCTCTTGGTCTTTTTGGGACACCAGGCTTTTGATTCTGGATATATTTTTCAGATGGTAGAATGCTGTTTTGGTGACCGATTTGATTTGGCTGTTAAATGTGAGGTCTGAGTCATCAGAACACCAAGATTACAGACTTGATCCTTGGTTTTAAGGGCCCGAGCATCCAACTCTTTACTAATAATTGTTCTTTTATTTTTGTTGCCAAACACAATAATCTCAGTTTTATCTTGGTTTAATTGTAGACAATTTTTGTTCATCCAGGTATTTATGTGTTCTATACAGTGACACAGAGAGTCAATTGAGCTGTTGTCATACGATTCGAGAGACATATATATATTTGAGTATCATCGGCTTAGCTGTGGTAGTTAATGTTGTTGTTCTGTAGAATTTGGCCCAGAGGTAGCATATAGAGATTGAACAGAAGCAGTCCGAGAACTGATCCCTGTGGAACTCTGCATGTCATAGCCACCCTATCAGATTCATGATTACCAATGGTTACAAAGTAACTTTGGCCATCTAGATAAGATCTGAACCACTCAAGGACTGTTCCAGAAAGTCCTACCCAATTTTCCAGTCTGTCTAAAAGTGTTCTATGATCTACAGTGTCAAAGGCTGCACTGAGATCTAGAAGAACTAGAACAGTTATTTTATCTGAGTCAGTATTCAGCCGTATATCATTTAAGATTTTAATCAGGGCCGTTTCAGTACTTTGGTGGGGTCGGAAGCCTGACTGAAATTTGTCTAAGAGACCTCCTGAGGTCACAAAATCGGTAAGCTGATTGAATAAAACCTTCTCAATGATCTTTGCAATAAAAGGGAGATTAGAAACAGGTCTGTAGTTGTTCATTATAGATGCATCCAGTGATTTATTTTTTAATAGGGGCTTAATGGCAGCTGTTTTTAGAGATGTTGGGAAAATGCCCGATTGCAGGGAGCTATTAACTATTTGCTGCAGGTCCATTGTTATAGAGTTCAAAATCGTTTTAAAAAGTCTGATGGCAGTGTGTCGAGACAATATGTAGAAGCTTTAAGATGCACATTTTCCAATTTCAAACCATTAAAACATGAATGCTGATTGGATTGAATCATTTTAAGGTAAATGTATTGCTGTAATGAGGGTGTGGCAACAGTGAATAACACTTAATATCAAGGAGTGCATAATTATTAGGCAGCTTCATGACCTCAGTTAATATGGGCCAAGAAATAGATTTAACTGACACTGAAAACTCAATTTTTTGAGTAAACTATTGAGGTGTGACCACCGGACTATAAAAGGTTTTGCTGCGAATAGTCAACTGAAAAAAAACGCATGGACAAAAAAATACATAAATTAACTGCAAAAGACTTTAAATGTGAAGCTACCAGGAACACATTATCCTCCAGTGTCATCATATTGCAGAACTGCAACCTACCTGGAGTGTCCAGAGGTACAAGGTGTCAAGTGCTCAGAGACATTGCCAAGGTCAAGAAGGCTGAAACACGAACACCACTGAATAATATTTGAAATGTACTGTATAGATTGAAAAATCGGTCTTCAGGTATTTCTTTGGCCAAAGGTTTTATGACAGATGAAATGAGTGACTCTTGATGGACCAGATTAATGGGCCTGTGGCTGGATCACAAATGGATACATGGCACCACTTCAGTCAGGTGCCAGCCAGGTGGAGGAGGGGTACTGTTATAGGCTGCCATCATTAAGAATGAGGTAGTTGGTCCTTTTCGGGTTGAAGATGGACTGAAACTCAACTCCCAAACCTACTGCTGGTTTCTGGAAAATACTTTCTTCAAACAGTGGTACAGGAAGAATTCCTCAGTATTGAAGAAGGCCATGATCTTTATGCAGGATAATGCTCAATCACATGCATCCAAGTAATCCACTGTTAGGCTAGCAAGAAAGGGCCTCAAAGATCTGAATCTGAATAATGACCTGGACAACTTCCTCACCTGGCTAAATCCTATTGAGAACTTGTGGGCCCTTCTCAAACAGTCTGGGAAGACAATACACCTCTTTGAACAACATTTGGGAGGCTGTGGTTGCTGCTTCAGCAATAGTTGATTGTGAACAGATTAAGAAACTGACAGACTCCATGGATAGGGCTCAAGGCAGTTATTGAAAAGATGTCCAGAGGAATATGATTTGCCTAATAATTGTGCACACAGTGTAGTCTGGATTTGAAACAATATTAAAAAAGCGCTACAGCTTCAGTGTTATAAACTCTGACATAAAACAAGCTTTTGGGATCTACTTGGTACGACAGTAGAACTAAGCTCATGAGACATTTGTAGGTTACATTCTTCAAGAATCATTGGCCATTCACCACCATTACCAAGTCCAGAAATGGATGTAGCAGCTAAGAAATGATGCTCTAAAGAATTTGAATGGGGCCCTATTTATAGTTCAGAGAGAAAGGAAAGCGTTGGAGAAAAGGTGACTAAGAGTCCCTGCGAAGTATCTCTATGAATGAGGATGAGCAAAGTGGAACTGGATGGAAAGAAAGAAAATAAGAGAGAATGAAAAACTCACGCTGAAGGATGTTTCTCTGCTCCAACTCCTCTGCACTGGGTCTCTGGCTGAGGCGCCTGTAAGACAGAGGTTAGGATATCTGCATCACCCCAGCCTTGTATTGTTTCTGCAGGTGTGTGTGAGTGAGAGAATGTGAAAGAAGGATAATGAGACTGTATAAATCTGAGTGTGTTTTATATACGTATCTATGAGTGTGTATGTGTACATGTATATATGTATATCAGTATGTGAGAACCTAAAAAAACTCAATCTGCTTTAGCATAAAACCTATAACTGGGCATAGTGAATTGGAATTACTTTAAGGTTTAGGCATACTGGTTAAGCTTAGATATTAAGTTTAGGTAATGTTTAGGGATTAAGGTAAGGTTATTGAGGTTAGGTTCAGATTAAGGGCAAGATGATATGGAACTGGTATTTCTAGGTTAGTTAGGTTTCAGTAGTCCACATGTACAGAATGCCAAGGTGCATGTGTGTAGTTCAATTAATGACCTTGTGAGAGCGGAGCCGATCTGTGTGCGTATGGCCTCCCACTGCTCCCTGCTCTGCCAGGTCAGTCCAGTTGACCCTTGGTGAGTGTGTCCCGGAGTGTGTCCTCCTGTGTGGCAGCTGGACTGATCCTCCCGAGCATGCCTCTCGGGGGCAAGCCTGTTACTTAGTTTCAAAGCCAGCGTGTCTTTCCTTCTGACCCTGCTGGCCAAACCACCTTCACCAGAACCAAAAGAGGTATAGAAAGACAAAGGTCTTGCTTGACTCAATGGTTGATGTTGTCTACCACTGGCAGTGCCATTACACCAAATACATTCTGGGCATGTATAGATGTATTTACTAAATAAAGGAAATGCTGTGTATGAATCGGAGCAGTCAAGAACTTTAAAATACAATATTATCACAATAACAATCATTACGTATTGCAATTCTCAAATTTCACATTTTTAAATGCATTACATTTCAAAGTGTTTGAAAATGTAAATGTATTTCAATCCAACATTCCCAATGTTTCTCAGTATTTGTCTACAGCAGGGAGAGAAGAAACGAATTTTAGACACTTCAATTTAGTTTTTTTTAGCAAAACAATGATAAAACGAGAGATATTCCCCAAAACAATTCATAAACAGTTATGAAAGAACATGTATTTTTCCCTTTGCTGATTTGGTCTATTATTTTATATTTGTCCGACTGAATGGTTTCAGATCGTCATACAAAATGTAATATAAGACAAACAAACCCAAGTAAACACCAAATTCAGTGTTTTAATGATAATTAAAATAATTTTAGAATAAAAAGGTTATTCAACACCAACTATGAACAAATCCTAAGTTACTAATTCAGCCCATTAACCAAATTCAGATTACAGACAAGTCAAAGGTGTTACTTTTTATGAAGATATGGCTGCAGTTATGTCTAGCGTAAAGCAAACAAAGCATTTCACAAGAACATCATCCAAACAGTCAATCATGGTAGTGGTAGTGTAATGGTTGGTGGATGCTGTGGGGATGCTTTGCTGTCATCATTGATTGCTCTATACCAGAACTTTCTGATAGAGAAAGTCTGTTTATCAGTTTGTGATCTGAAGCTGAAGTGTTATTAGGTTATGCAGCAAGACAACAGATCCCAAACTCAGGAGTAAGTCCACCTCAGAATGGCTCAGAAGAAACTAAAGTAAGGTTTTTCAGTGGTATGTCCTGACTTGAACCCCATTGAGATTCTGTGGCAGGTCCTTAAACAAGCAGTTTATGTCAGAAACCCTCAAATGTTGCTGAATTACAGCAATTCTGCAAAGAAGATTCCTTCACAGCGATGTGAAAGACTGATCTCCAATTACAGGAAGCCTTTGGTTGCAATTGTTGCGGTTACAGATACAATTTAAAATATTTTTTTGTTTACTCTGGTTTTTTTTTTGTCTTACATTACATTTGGTATGAAGACCTGGCAACATTCAGTCTGACATTCAGTATGCAATTGTAAAGGAAAGTGGGCAAATACTTTTTCGCAGAACTGTAATAATTATAGACCTGTATAATAATAAATCTATGACCGCTATCTGAGTAAAAATACTGAGACAGGGAGGTACACACTCTGTGGGGACTCTTCCTCCTCATCTGAATCTTCATCCTTGTAGAGCACTGGCCCATCCGAGTCGCTATCATCTCTTCGCAGCTCCTGCTCTTCCTCATCATCCTCTTCCTCCTCACTGCTGTTGGGTCCTTCCGGGATGACGCTGACGCTGGGTTCTCCCACCATACACCTTCTGCTCCGTGGCTCCAGCTCTGGCTGGGGGAGATCTCCGTCGTACTCCTCTTCCTCCTCCTCCTCAGAATAGTCATCCTCAGCCCTGATGAGGAAAGAGTAGGAAAGAGAGAAATGGACACCAGATGAGATAGACAGGCAAAACAATACCAATCTAATATCACAGGTGATTGAGATGTCAAACAGAATCGCAGAAGCATTCTGTGGCTACATCCTACTGTACACCCAGTGACGCCAACAGGGGGGAACAACCGGTAATGTTGTCCTGGGCCCAGGCCTAGGAGGGGCCCATTTGGTTGGCTTAAATATAATTACTTATTTGTCAGTCAATCTTGGTATTTAGTGCTATCGAGAAACGTTCAATTTTGTCCTGGGCCTGGGATTCTTCTCGGCATCCCTGCGTACACCTGTGAGATCCTGCCAACTTTACACCTTGCATTTCTCAAGTGTGACTTACTAAAGTCTCATAAATAGTTTGGATACCCACAGTGCAACATCAAACAAGACTTACAGTTTGAGAGGCTGGAGACTGACAGCTAGGGGGCGGCCGCGGTCCCCCTGGTATTCAGACGGCGTCTCGAAGAGCAAGGAGTGGGCCGAGCGCTGCAAGCCATCGGGGTGTGGCTGGGCCGGCCCCGGGCTAGAGAGGGCCCTCTGGATCATGATGTGCAGTGGCACGGGCGCTGGCCGCTGTGGGGACTCACTGGTGGGGCTGGGGGGGTCGAAAAGCATGGGCTGGGGGATGGGGTGTTGGTAGGAGTGCTGATGGTGGAGGTGGTGAGCGTGCAGATGCTGGCAGGGGGGAGAGGGGGGTGTGTGCGTTGGTAAGGGCGGCGACGGTGGGTGGGGAGGCAGCTGGAAGCTCACTGATTGGCTGTTCTGGCAATCTTCGGAAGACAACACGGAGGGGGTGGAGACAGGCTGGGCCGAGGCATCCTCCAGGGGGCGCTTGGTCACCGGGGTGGTCCGCTTCGGTGGCATCGGTGGTGAGGGCTTGGCTGGCACCAGGCTGCTACCACCACCAGCCTGCATGAGGTCGCCTGTGGGATGGAGAAACACAGTCTGAATTACTACTGCTCATTTGGCTGTCAGCATTGGATTTAGTGCACACTAAATTGTTTGCATCTTCATTCGCACATAAGACAAGGCCCAAATAACATGGGTAAGGACATCCGAATCACATGACTGAGTCCACAGTAATGGAGGGATCCATTACACATGGACAGAAAAAACATGTCAAGTACACTTGACAACTGAGGTTTACAGTGATGCCTTGAAGTACACATGTTCTAAGCATAAGCCATGTAAAAACGATTGGCCATTGGTGTATCTGATGGCATCTCTGAACAGAGCATTATGGAAATGTTCCAATTTCCATAATGAACATAAACGTTTTCAACGCGAAAAGTAGCATTGTAATACACTGCTGTGTCCGAGCACAATAGATCACAGCAGTTACCTATTGGCTGCAAGGTTTCAAGCATGCAATGTGACTGGTTTGGATTGCAACATCTAAGTTATCCCCTGCCCCAGCTAACCTTCCTTCACCGCACAGATGTTTAGCGTTGATGCCACAGCAGCAAAACCCGTTCACATGCTAGAGGTGGTGAACATATAGTGATCAGATGCTTGAGTACCTGCAGGCACGCATACACACACACACACCCACCCACGCACATGCAATCTAACAGGGGCATGAGCAGAAGACTGCTGAATCAAATTTCAGGCTTTGTCCAGCAGTACTTAGTTGGGGTTTGACACATCAGGATAATGCAATAAAATAGGTTGTCATTTAACGGGCTGGAGGGTGTACACAGCTATACACACAATGCAGGCTCAGCAAGGCGATAAAGAGACAGGCCAGGCACCGTTGCTGGGGGTGGCCGATGCCAGTGAAGAGAGGTCATCCTTCATTTTTTACCTGAGCGCAGGCTTCTGCCCTCCCGTCGGCACAGGTAGACGGGAAGAGACAGGTAGACGTCATAGTCGCCCTCGCGTTTCCAGCAGGACCAGTAGAGTGGCAGCTGGGAGTTGTTCTGGTTCTCACCCTCCTGTAGGGTGGAGGCTGGCAGGGGACGAAGAGTCACGACACGGAGGTCCTCAGCTCTCTCTCAGAGGGCTGAATGCTCAGCGTGTGTTCTAACTTTCACATCATCTTATTTTTGCTCTCTGGGTATTTATACAGGTTGCCTGAATAACTGAGCATTTTTGGGACAACTGCTGATGTAAGAGTTTTATTAAATAAACTGGACTGATCAGGACGCTAGATTTAGAAAACAAAATACAAAAAAGTGTTTTTGCAGGTGTGCCACCGATATATTCTTAGGCTGAAGACACACTGCCAGCACCTCATAACAAGGAGGTTTGTTATTGTAGTCCTGTGCTAAGTGTCTAAATGCTTGTCTGGACTGTGAGAAGGACACGAAGTAGAGGACACGGAGAGAGGTAATCACCTTCAATGTTGGGACCATCAGGTTAGCCATTAATGTATCACTACCTGATACAGTTGTGCTCAAAAGTTGACATACCCTTGAAGAATTGGTCATGTATGTACCATTTGTAAAAAAAACACAAAAGAAGTGAGCAGGCAAAACAAGTCTTATTTCTTATGGTCACAACAGAGAGGCACAATCATTTAAAAAAAACATGGCAACAAAGAAATGTTTTTACGGACCCCTGTTCAAAAGTCAGCATACCCTTAGTTCTTAATACTGTTTATGCTGTCTTTTGTAACAGTTGTATATGAGGCCCCGAATTCCTGCAGGTGGTATAGCTGCCCTTTCGTCTTGGCAAAATGCCTCCAGGTCATGCAAAATCTTTGGCGTCTTGCATGAACCGCGAGTGAAATCTCCCCAGAATGGCTCGATGATATTAAGGCCTTTTTCTGCTGTAACCACTGAAGGGTCAAACCCTGAATTTTCAATAATTTCTTAATAAGTGATTGAAAAGTACTGACTGGCATTTGCAAGGCTTTGGCTACCTTTTTATATCCTTTTCCATTTTTATAAAATTCCATGACCTTGGTCTATTGAGATTTCTTTTCTGCTCCCCATCGCTCAGTATCTAGCCTGCTCAGTGCATCCAAGTGAGAGCTAAAAAACTCATTGACTATTTATACACAGACACTAATTGCAATTTAAAAAGCTACAGGTACGGGAAATTCCCCTTTAATTGTCATAATACATTTATGTGTGTCAACTTGGGTGTCTGTAACATGGCCAAATATTCAAGGGTATGTAAACTTCCGATCAGGGCCATTTGCGTGATTTCTGTTATCATTATGATTTAAAAAGGAGTTATAACAAATGTCTTTATCAGATTGTTATCCTTAAATATTTTTTTGGCATGATCAGTCATACTTTCAAAATCAATGACAAAATGTCTCACTATCTATCTGCCAAGGTATGCATACTTATGAGCACAACTGTAGCATACAGTTACAGAATACGTTTTCACAAGGGCCGGGCAAGATATGCAGGTTTAGTACCATTATAAATTAGGTTTGAATTTTTTTCCCCTTATGTTATCAAGGAAATTGAACACTCTTTTTATAAAAACAATCCTGAGAATAGTTAAGGGTGGTGATGAATGAACCGAGCACACCAGGAGTAACACCACTATGTCCTTTAGTGTTATGGAATTCTTCATGACCACAGTCTGGGCACCATTCTAACATCCCCATTGGAAGTATGGTACCTCAAGCAATGTCCTCTTCACTGCCCTGGGGCTTTAGGATTCTCAACTCTGAGATGGCAATAAAGCTGGTCGCCGTAGAGAGGAAACGCTCCCAAAAACATTGTCTTAGCATGGGGCAGTGGGGCAGGAACCACCAGTCAGCCGTGGGAACACTGCCAGGGAATATCACGTAGGCTGCTGGTCTTATAGAGTCAATAGTCTGGTCTTATCAAGTCAATGACTGGGGAGCAGCTGCTGTAGCCGCAAGGCGTAACATCGTTATCAGGGTATGAGTGTCAAAGTGTGTGAATGAGCTCCAGCATTTCCATATGAGTTTCATCTTGAAATGCCGTCACTGCAAATCTCATGTGCGCATGTGAAGGAGCGTATGTACTGTACACACACCAGTGGAGAACAGCTGGATCAACACGAGTGCCTGAGCAAAATACACTTATTGGTTTATTCTGTCATCTTGGAATAAAACGGGCATCACTACTGCTAGTACTACAACCTTAGAAAAATTATTATCAAACCAGATTGAAACTCATCAAGATAATTCTCTTTTCCAAGAGGAACCTGGCCAAAATTGCAGCAAATAAAAGTACAATGAAAGCAAGAAAAACTAAATCCACAGTTCCAATTATACATACAACAGGTTTACTGTGGTTACTACAGCAATTCCTCCTCTTACTACTTCTACTCACCCAACTTGGCCGTGTTGCCGCCCCTGTTGACAGGTTTGGGTGGGGGGAGGGGAGGCTGCTTGGTTGCCTGAGGGGTGGAGGGTGGTGCAAGGGAGTCTATTGATGAAGACTGTGGGTTGGTGCCTGCAGAGGAGAGAGTTCGGGCAGTTTTGGCCAGCGCAGAGCAGGAAGAGGAAGAGTGTGTGGTTGCAGGATGATTGGACGGGGTGCGAGGTGACATTTCATTGCCGGGCTCAGGGGTTGAGCTCATTAGCCACTTTGGAGGTGTGACGGAATGTTTGGGGGGCAATGGCTCCCGGAGAGTGTCCCGCAGTGAATCTGGGTCAGGGACAAAGTGGCCCTCGGAATCTGCGGACACACAATACACATACAGCACTCTATATTATGATATTATGTACCTTCAGGAAATACTGAAGTACTTTCTCCACAGTTATGTTGTGTAACAGACCAGGGGCGGACTGGCCATCTGGAAATTCTGGCAAATGCCAGAGAAACTGGACAATCTTTTTTTGGGATGGGTTAGTAAGATTTCTTTTTAAATATATAAATACATTCATTTTCATGACTTACACAATTTCACTGTGGTTGTAATAATGCATATTAAGCATTTCTCCCAGTGGGCAGCCGACATTGACCAAGCCGGCATTTGATTTCAACATCCAGTCAAAATCAAATGCGTCATTAGACAGAGCGCAATGCAAGCTGTTAATTTACCGTAAAAAAGGAAAGGCGGTGCTGAAAAAGTTGGAGAAAGCAAAAGGGCTCCAAAGTCCAATGAGGCAAAAAGCATAAAATTAACCGAAAGGTTTAAGCTGATTCAAGCGCTGTGTCTGAGACTCATACAGATGACAGATCAATTGCTGCTGAAGCTGACAAAAAGACAGCCAGCTTAAGTCATTTTCACGCAGTTCACTCTATGTCTGCCAGTTAGCTCTACAATTCTTTTGAAGGTATGTTGTATTAAACCGCTTAGGCAAATTAGCGTAGAACCCCCTTATATCAATATTTAATTGTTTTTTGACAACTAGTTATGTAGTTACATGTGTTAGCTAGTGTGTTACTGAATCACATGACTAAAATATGATTTGATTAGGGGTAGACAGTAATTCGGGGCAAACAGACTAGAAAACAGTGATCTAGATTTTTTCCGGAACTATAGATACACAACTCTGGAAAAAATTAAGAGACCACTCCTAATTTTTCTTAAATCAGCATCTCTAAAAGTATGGCAGCCATTCCAGTGTCTGTTAAATTCCAACACAGGCACACCTCATTTTACTTAATGAAGTACTGATTAGGTGATTACATGAACCAAATCTAACTTAACAAGGTAAAGTATAAAAACCAATCCTGAGGTCATCACTATCTTCTTGCAATAGGACCACCTGGATGGCAAAAGCAGTGCAAGTAGTGCCGCAAAGGTAATTTGAATAAAAAAAGTACTATTCAGCATGACAAAAAGAGTTGAAAAGAAATGCTTTGAGTGCGGAAAAGAAGGGTTAAATACTGGCTGTACTAGCTGAGGGATACAGTTAGCGTCAGGTTGCTTCCATTCTGAAAATGTCAAAGAAGGTGGTTAATAAGAACAAGGTCAAGCAACAGACATTGGGGACAACAAAGCTAGACTGCCAGAGGGCGAAAATGACTGTCCACTGACCGAGATGATCTTCAACTCATTCGAATGTCACTCAACAATCATAGGATGACATCTATTGACCTACAAAAAGAATGGCAAACAGCATTAAGGGCAGGGCTGAAGTCGTCCAAAGCTAGAAAAAAGCCCTTCATCAATCAGAAGCAAAGAAGATCCAGGCTGAAGTTTGCAAATGACCATAAGAATTGGACCATATAGGAATGGAGTAAGGTCATCTTCTCTGACCAATAAAATGTTCAGCTTGTCCCAACACCTGGTCGTCTAATGGTTAGATGAAGACCTTGAGAGGCCCACAAGCCACAGTGTCTTGCACCCAATGTGAAATTTGGTGGAGGATTGGTGATGATCTGGGGATGCTCAGCAAGGCTGGAATCGGGCATATTTATCTTTGTGAAGGACGCATTAATCAAGCAAAGTACAAGGTTATCCTGGAAGAACATCCGATTCCTTCTGCTCTGACAATGTTCCCCAACTCTGAGAATTAATTTTTCCAGCAGGACAATGCTCTATGCCACACAGTAGGTAAAAAAGGTGTGGATGAAGGATCCACCAGATCAAGACCCAGTCAGGTCCAGCCCAATCTCCAGACCTGCGCCCCATTGAAAACCTCTGGAATTTGATCAAGAGGAAGATGGATGGTCACAAGCCATCAAACAAAGCCGAGCTATTAACAATTTTATGCCAGGAGTGGCATAAAGTCCCGCAATAGCAATGTGACAAACTGGTGGAGAGCATACAAAGACACATGAAAGCTGCGATAAAAATAGAAATCTTGGCAATTCCACCAAATATTGATTTACGAACACTTCCTTAGTTAAAACATGAGTATTTTGTAATTTAAATATATATGTAAATGTATTTTCTTTGCATTATTTGAGGTCTGAAAACAATGCAATGCAGTTTTTGTCTGTTCATTGTTTGTGCTTTTGCCAATATTATTATTATCTTTTTTTGGGACAGTCAGAGATATGGCTTTTTCTTTGCAACTCTGTCTAGAAGGCCAGGACCCCGAAGTCACCTATTCACTGTTGACATTGAAACTGGTGTTTTGCATGTACCATTTAATACAGCTGGCAGTAGACCATCTGTGAGGCATCGGGTTCTTAAACTACACACTAACGTATTTGTCCTCTTGATCAGTTGTGCTACGAAGCCTCCCACTTCTCTTTTCATTCTGGTTTGAGACAGTTTGCGCTGTTCTGTAAAGGGAGTAGTACACAACATAGTACAAGATCTTCCATTTCTTGGCCATTTCTCACATGGAATAACCTTAGTTTCTCAGAAGAATTTACTGATGAGTTTCAGTAGAATGTTCTTTGTTTCTGGCAATCTTTTACCTATAATCAAACCCAGAACTACTGATATTTCAGATACTCAACTTGTCTAAAGAACAAAGTAAGTTTTAATGCTTCTTTAATCAGCACAACCGTTTTAAGCTGGGCTAACTAACTGTGAAAGAGTTTTCTAATGATCAATTAGCCTTTAAAAGTTATTAACTTGGATTTGTAAACAAACAATTGGAACACAGAACGTATAGTTACCAATAAATGGCCTTGGTATGCCTATGTAAATTTGCCATACAAAATCAGCCGTTTCCAGGAACAATAGACAATTACAACATTAACAATGTCTACACTGTATTTTTGATCAACTTTATGTTATTTTAATGGAAAAAAAACATTTGAATGGTTGTATATATATATATAAAATGCAAATTAATTATTTAAAAATCCTAAAATTTGATTTTCTGGATTTTTGTTTTAGATTCCGTCTCTCACAGTTGAAGTGTACCTATGTTAAAAAACCTTTACATGCTTCGTAAGTAGGAAACCCTGCAGAATCAGCAATGTATCAAATACTTGTTCTCCCCACTGTATACAGTGGGGCGAAAAAGTATTTAGTCAGCCACCAATTGTGCAAGTTCTTCCACTTAAAAAGATGAGAGAGGCCTGTAATTTTCATCATAGGCACACTTCAACTATGAGAGACAAGATGAGAAAAAGAAATCCAGGAAATCACATTGTAGGATGTTTTATGAATTTATTGGTAAATTATGGTGGAAAATAAGTATTTGGTCAATATCAAAAGTTCATCTAAATACTTTGTTATATACCCTTTGTTGGCAATGAGAGGTCAAACGTCTTCACAATGTTTTCACACACTGTTGCTGGTATTTTGGCCCATTCCTCCATGCAGATCTCCTCTAGAGCAGTGATGTTTTGGGGCTGTCGCTGGGCAACACAGCTCCCTCCAAAGATATTCTATGGGGTTGACATCTGGTGACTGGCTAGGCCACTCCAGGGCCTTGAAATGCTTCTTGAAAGCCACTCCTTCGTTGCCCAGGCGGTGTGTTTGGGATCATTGTCATGCTGAAAGACCCAGCCACGTTTAATCTTCAATGCCCTTGCTGATGGAAGGAGGTTTTCACTCAAAATGTCAGGATACATGGCCCCATTCATTCTTTCCTCTACCCGGATCAGTCATCCTATTGCAGAAAAACAGCCCCAAAGCATGATGTTTCCACCCCCATGCTTCACAGTAGTTATGGTGTTCTTTGGATGCAACTCAGCTTTCTTTCTCCTCCTAACACGACGAGTTGAGTTTTTACCAAAAAGTTATATTTTGGTTTCATCTGACCATATGACATTGTCCCAATTCTCTTCTGGATCATCCAAATGCTCTCTTGCAAACCTCAGATGGGCCTGGACATGTACTGGCTTAAGCAGGGAGACACGTCTGGCACTGCAGGATTTGAATCCCTGGCGGCGTAGTGTGTTATTGATGGTAGCCTTTGTTACTTTGGTCCCAGCTCTCTGCAGGTCATTCACTAGTTCCCCCCGTGTGGTTCTGGGATTTTTGCTCATCGTTCTTGTGATCATTTTGACCCCAGGAGGTGAGATCTTGCATGGAGCTCTGGATCGAGGGAGATTATCAGTGGTCTTGTATGTCTTCCATTTTCTTATAATTGCTCCCACAGTTGATTTCTTCACACCAAGCTGCTTACCTACTGCATATTCAGTCTTCCCAGCCTGGTGCAGGTCTACAATTTTGTTTCTGGTGTCCTTTGACAGCTCTTTGGTTTTGGCCATAGTGGAGTTTGGAGTGTGACTGTTTGAGGTTGTGGACAGGTGTCTTTTATACTGATAACAAGTTCAAACAGATGCCATTAATACAGGTAACGAGTGGAGGACAGAGGAGCCTCTTAAAGAAGAAGTTGAGAGCCAGAAAGTCTGTGAGAGCCAGAAATCTTGCTTGTTTGTAAGTGACCAAATACTTATTTTAATAAATTCATAAGAAATCCTACAATGTGATTCTCTGGATTTTTGTCTCTCATAGTTGAAGTGTACCTATGATGAAAATTACAGGCCTCTCATCTTTTTATGTGGGAGAAGTTGCACAATTGGTGGCTGACTAAATACTTTTTTGCTCCACTGTGTTTGTGTGCATATATATATATAAACACACACACACACACACACACGCACACACACAGAGAGACAGAAAGAGTGAGAAAATCCAGGTATTGTGCTTATTAAATGCGACAGCAGAAGGTAAATGCATTAGCTCTCAGTGTGTAATAGTGGGAGTGGTATAAAATAGCTTTAGCTCATCTGCAGGATTACGGTTGGGCTGACTGGCATTCATTTGAATTTAAGGGCAAAAATTAATTAAAACAACAGTGCCACATTCATTACAAAAGGATGAGAGGATAAATTATTTGTTCTATTCCAGATCTGTTTCTAAATAAGATGCAGAGCTAGAGCTGATCTCAGGGGAGCGAGGGACTTAGTGACTGCGGTCTATATCTGGGCCCAAATCACAAGACAGAAAATGTGTGTGTGTGTGTGTGGGGTTGGGGTGCAGTCAGTGAATGCTTCAGGTAAAAGTTGACCGTAGGAACCAAATTGTAGATGAGCTAAAAAGCACAATGTGTCGACATATATTTCCTATAGATGCAGGTAAAGCATGGAGCTTGCAAAGACAACGTTACGCAAACGTCAATGATTTTGCCTGTCCATGTCCTGTCATGGATGATCTTTGAAGAAGTGCTCCTTTACAGGACAGTCACCTGTTCAACTGTCTGTATGTATGGAACTGTCAAGTCCCTCAGATGAGCATGTTTGGATATCTGTTCTATTCCCAATGGCAGTGTGTGTGTTTGCTTACATGTGCGTTTCATTGTCTCACCTCTCCGGATCCGCCCCTCCTCTGCAGATGAGTGCCTGGGCAGGGTGGGCATCCATTCGGCCTCAGTGGGGCGGCGACTCCTTCCATCTTCTGATGGAGCCTTCTGCAATCCCATCCTCTTCTCTCCATCAGAAGGATGTGGTCTGGCCCCGCGTCTCCCTTCCTCCCCTAGTCCCTGACCCATCCCCTGACCCTGCCAGGCCAAATTAGATTTCCATTCCCCCTCCCCCTGAAGCCGTCCACCTCCCCCTCCTCGCCGTGTCTCCTCTTGCTGTCCTGGGCCTTTGGGGATAACCTGGCTACCACATCTTTCTCCGCTCAATGGGAAGCGGACACGGCGGTCCTCTGGCTGGGGCAGCCAGTCTGGGTTCATTCTGAAGTCTGAGGGGTTCAACCCAGAGTCTGAGGGGGTTCTTGTCTGGATCTCCTGCCCCTTGCACCCACCGCCCCCACCACCAGAACTCATGGACAGGGTGTGGCCATTCTTCACATAAGGTTGTTTAGGACTGAGAGGAACATCCCCATCTGTCACAGAAACAGACAAAAACTGTGAGACTTTCCATAAAGAGACAAGCACCATGCAACAACAAGACCCAAAAACAAACACTACCTTGAGTTACCAATCAAGTGTGTGAATAAGAGGTTAGCCATAAATCAAACAACCAAAGCATATATACAAAATCATGCAGCATAATTCAATACAAATTGTAATATTTAATTGGTTTGTTGAAATAAAGCTGCAGATAGCATAGCTGTTAGAGCATCTCAGCAGTAAGCAAAATACTGCTGGATCAATTCAAAGCCTAGATGAGAATCTGCTTAAAACATGAAATGTACATTTAAAAATTGTGCATGGATGTGATTAATGTTGATAGATTTGCTCCCTGGGCGCATCTGGACATTATTTTACAACAACCCATTTAAATGTAAGGTTTAAGCAACGTGTCCTGCCCCCTAACACTGTTGAATCAGAGAACTACCCATGGAGCTGCTGGTTTTCACAGCCATTTGGCTGCACGACATGATTCGTTCCAATGACCCCAACTCAAGAAACAGAATGTAACTTTCTCCCCAAAATATGGAAGTTCTACTGATAAAAGCTAGTGTGATCGTGAATTTGTGTGCAGCGGTCTCTTAATTTTTTCCGGAGCTGTATTCCTGTCATAGGCTAGGCTGTCTGTGTAGGTGTGATATCTGAGCTAAAATCTGATACAGATGAAACCATTTCAAATGTACTCTCAACTCGCCCAAAACCGTCAATGTTTGCTTATTGGACGAATCAGTATCCTCGGAATTGGTGGAACCTCTACCACATTACTTTCACCTGATAAATAGGCAAACACTGAAAGATTATGTCACAATGGGTAAATGGTGGGGAGCCACAGTCTTACCATTCTCCGGGAGCTCCTTCAGCACTCCCTGTTCTATAAGCTCCTGCCTCGGTCGCCTCATCGACATCTTTCTCTCCAGAACTGCCATTAAAACACAGAATTTAAGCCAGCGCATTAACGCACTGAAGATTTTCCTCTTGATTCCAACCGGATAGCATAAAATGTGAGTGTCGTATCAGGTTCCAAATGTCAAAGATGTACGTTTACAGATGTTCCAATCAACAGGATTTATTATTAATTAACAATTGTCTAGTTAAAGTAGACCAGACTAGACACACTACAGAAAAAGCCATGGGCACATACATAACATTAGTAGAAAGGGAACAAGCACAACGAGATGTGCTTGATAAGCATTGCATTGAATGTAAAGCGTAAAAACCAACAGAAAAGGTGGGACTTTTGAGAGGATCTAAAAACACAATGATGGCGGAACACAGACCTTCTGAAGTTTCAGTAAACTTCTCGCTGCTTTTCTTTTTCCTCCACTTCCATGGTTTGAAAATCTTTCCAAGGGTAGACAACTTTCCCCTGCCCTTACGCAAGGTAGGGGTGTCATCCCCCACGTTGACAGCCTCTCCTCCGATTGTGTTGTGCTGGTGGTCAACTTCATCATCTGGAGACATGGAGTCAGAAAGAGAAAAAATAAAACTGCACTATTGAAATATTACCACAACTAAGCAGCAAAGTTTTACATATTACCAAAGAGAGCAGAGATTACTGAGCCCAGACAATGTACAGTAAATTATTAGCCTAACTAGCTGAGCTACCTGGGCCCATGCACAGTAACTTCTAGCATTACAGAATTAGTCTACTGCTGAAGAACAGTAAAACATTAGCCAAGCTAGGCTACCCTGACACCCATATTCACCCAGATAAAAGTGCACTGGAGGGCCAGGTTCATTAGGAAATATATTATCTTCAGTTCAGAGCTCCAGGACTGTTTGTGCTTTGGCAGGGTGATGGTGAAAACTCATCGACTCCTCCACACATTCAAAGATCCTCCCACATTGGCCTGTGTCCTGAGCTTCCCACTGTCAAACTTCACATTCCTCCTAACATGGATAATGTCTTATTAGTGTTAAAAAACAAACATGCTGCATGGAAACACACATAGGCCCAGCATGCTTCTCCACTAATGATTTGGAGGAATACACCATTAAAAAAAAGAATTCTAAAGCAAGCCTTTTTGGCCAGAAACGCACACAGACATCCAGGTGCCATGGTAACAGTTTAGTTGATAGACAGGTTGACTGATGGAGTAACTCAACTCAGCACCCTAAGTTTTTATTTTTTTACTCAGCAGACCTAATATTTACTTCGCAGAAAGAGAGCGACAGAGGTTGGGACGAAACAAAGAACCCAGTCCAACAAACACAGGATTTCATGTCGACAACACTGCTCCAGGAAATCTGGTTCCCACATTGATGCACGATTAACCAAAAAACACAAGCTCTTTATTGGCCGGTAGGTGATGGGCAGATATGAACCCCACTATGTAATACCATCCTTTGAGAGACCAGTAGATGACATACGTGAAACAAATGTCAGAAGGCAGGAATGGGATCCAAAGCAGGGTCATGAAGATGATAATACCAGCTAGTATACCTGGGTTAGGGATCAGGTTCCAGCTTCCATGTAGGTGAGACTTTAGGCAGCATGCCATGAGCAAACAGGAGGATGTGTTAAAAACACACTCTTCAGTCTCTAGTTGATCCAAATGCCCTAGTTAGAACGAGGCCGGCAGCTCCTGTGAGGGCACCAAGACATACAGTGGGCTGTTTAGGCCAGACAGACAGACAAAAGTCCAGTGGTTGATCCAAAACCCATGTACTCCTCTGTATGTTACAAAGACCAGTTAATGGTGTCCAAAGATAAGATTTTAAACTTAGCATTCTGTCACACACTGTCCTCTTTTTTTTATTTGCACACACAAGTACAGCTGGCACAGGCAGAGAAGCCTATCTTTGACAGAGGAGAAGTCAGCAGGAAGGCAGCTCAGCTGAAACCACTCAAACAGGATAAGTGCTGGACTGGTCTAACACACTCCAGGATCCACGACGGGTTGCCTGACTGATACTACCAGAGAATGAAAGTGGTAACACATTCACTCATTACTGCTAGTGGCTTGAAAGACAGTTGATCAAATCCTGATGGGTGGAAGGCTAGCAAGTGGAACCATCTCTTTAGAGTTACACAAGGGTAAAGATGATAGATCCCATTCTGTAATGTGTCTCACAGAGGCTCCTGCTCGTGAGCCAAGGAGACTGAAGAGTGAGTAGTGAGGTCCAGTGTGTATAGACTGTCTGCAGCTGTTTATGTGAAATACAGGGAGGAAACAGCACTCCACCCTGATCCTAACTGTGACAGAGAACAAAGACCACCTCCACCCATAATGCTCAAAAACACAGCTTATTTTACTAGACATGGAAAATGAGAGCCTGTTTCAACTGACAGCCTCTATTGAAGGCTACAAAATCACACGGCTCAGAAAATCAATATCATAAATGCTCAATTATATGCATCACTTTCTAACTCATCAATCATCCAGACTTCCATAAGATTTCTTAGATGTTGTTTACAATGAGGTTGTTTAAAAACTAAGGCAGTCAGAGAGGTCAGGATGACAGGTTTGAAGAGAATGAGGCAGTGATCGCCATGTTATCCAATCAGGACACGGGCCCAGACCATCTAGAGCTTGCCAATTAGAAAACATGGCAGGACAGGGAGGCAGACTGAGATGAAATGAAAGCAAAGTTGGTAGCCGCACCCATTCCTGCTGTCAATTATCCCCCTCAACAAGGAGAAAGACACTCACTCATAGTTTCTTAACAGGTGCATGCTTGTCAACAATTGACAAGAATCATTGAAAGAAATACTCGGGACAAACCATTGCAAAAGATTTTACAACTGAAACTGAAAATGAGCCTATACTATAGGACAAGTTCTAAGATGACACCTCTGTCTCGGATCAATTTCTTCCATTTCCTTTCTAATGATCATAACCCAGGTTTTGCCTCAACCCCATGACTCAGTTTCAAAGCAAAAGTTGTCAGGTAAGAATGTGCTGAAGAACAAGAATTGCTGTTTTAAGGGGCCTCAGTAGAAGGCCTCCTGCCTGGTCACATACACTAATGTCTGCTCCTCAAAAACCCAGCCCATACGCCCGCCATGTTTTAAAATGGAGAAAAGCTGTACAGAGTGGTAATTCCATTACTTTAAGTGACACTACCTCTGGTGCACAGGTATTCCTGCAGCACTGGTCCAAATCTGGCCCACTACCATTGCATCAAAACATCTCTCTAACAAATATACCTGAAAAAATATGAACACAGATAATAACATAAACAAAACCACAAAGACATTTTGCATATCTACACATCACATTCTACCAACTGGCTGCTACCCATTCAACACTAAGAACTCATAAACAACAGTTTAGTACCTACACTCATTGAGGAGCTTTGGGTGGAAGGAGGGGAATTCATTCCTCACTGCTCATTATACTGTACCTTTACACAATCACCTAGAAAGACGCAGGCTTAACCTCGGTGGGATGACAGGCCATAATAATATTAGGGGGAAGGAGCGTAACGCTTCCAGAAAATAACGTAATACTTAATGCATTCACAGACAAATACAATCTTGTTTTGTGTAATCTCAGATTTTTTTTTCTCCAGTGAGGTGTGTGTGTGGCTAATCTTTTTGTATTGCCCATCAGAAGGGGATCCTGCACTCGTGCAGGAAAATGGATGGTTGGGCAAGTGCGCAAAAACACAGACTACACAGATTTGTCCACCTGATCCCAGTGCTTTTGAATTCCCTGTGGTACAGAGAAGGGGAGAAAGTGCAACACTGTTGATTACACAATCTTCAGCCCCCGCCTCTCCTCTGCCGTTTCTCCTTCACACAAGGACTAGCACTACGTGTTTCAGAAACTGAAAACTAAAGTTATTTTTTTATTGTGAGTGTAAAGATTATTAGAATCATGAATATATGTACTAAACAGATTTAATGTATATGTATGAAAGTGGGTGAGCTAGTTAGAAACTCACCACTGTGGTGGATGTGTTGGTGTGGGTCCTGAGCTGGGGTCTCAATAGGAAGGCTCTGTCCCATGATCCAGCCCCAGAGGGGCCTCTTTTGCTCTTTCTACCCAGGAAAAAGCTCTTTGTTCTGGGCAGGGAAGTAAAGGAACACACCGGGCCCACAACCAGTTTCACAGAGTTCCAGTGTCTTGTATTTTCCGACTCCAACAGGAAACTTTCTCCACTTCTTTCAGCATACTCCTCCTACGATCCCTCCCCTCTTTCTGTCTCCACATGACCTTCCCTCCCTGCTTCCTTGAAGTGCTCTTCTCCCTCTCCACTTTCTCACTGACCCTCCCTCTTTGACTCTCTGGGCAGGTCAGCCTTCAGAGACAGATGTCTATCATTCTTTTGTGCTGTGCTGGTGATGTGTAAAACTGTGTCTTTCAGTGGGCATGTGGTAGTGTGAGCCAGTGGTACTGTATGTTGGGAAATACCATAAGGAACATTTCTCAACAGTCATGGGCTTAGCTTTTAGGCTTAGCCTACAGACATCTCCACCATGGTCCACCATCGTTGGGATCCCGTACCATGTTAAATTCAGCGGCTTAATGGACCGAAATCTCCCAGTGGTTAAGCAGATGGGGGATTCCTGACTGATGTGATCTGATAGTGGTCAAATACAGGTCAGCTGTTAAATAGAAACACCCACGGAGGTTCATATTCAGTCTCTGTGGTGACACCATATGGATGTACAGCAGGAGCGGGGGTAAAATGACAGAAACTCTGCCAGTGGGGCTGAGAGGTGCCAGAACTGATAGAGAACTGACAGGACTGGCAGAGGGCCTCGATAGAAAAATAGAAGAACATCTAACTACACAGCGATCTATCACATCACAATTATGTAACTATCCTGCAACTTCACAACTTCTTTGAAAGTGTTGTCTATTTTTATCTGTGCCCTTTGGGTGTAAAGATAAAAATGACATTCAGGATAGGAGAGGCTGTTATCTGCTCAGAGCTAGCAGTGAAACGTCAGGTTGTAAGATTCTTCTTCCATCTACTTGTAGAAATACTGGCTGATGTGGATGAAGACCACAAAGCGTTCCATCAGTACAAGCAACACTGCTGAGATAGTCAATATTCACTCATTAGTAGAACGGCAATAGCTAGCCATTACAGATGTCTGCATATGCTAGATAAAAGCCTCTTAAATCAATTTGTTGTCAGTTCCAGCAGATGTAACTCCGTCACAACCTGCCTGGCTGGCATAGGTTTTATATTTTCTGTCTGTCCCCATCAGAATCTGAACAGGGTCTGAGGGGATTAGTGGGCCTTTGAAACCAGTGTTTGCCCAGGAATATGCCAAACTGTTTGGGCTCAGACAGAGGGAAGGAGGGATAAAGGAGGGGAGTGTGGGTATCGACACAAATGACTCTTTCTCATACCAAGAGTGGGTAGAGAAAGGAGACAGTAGAGTAGAAGAGGGGCAAGGCAACCCAGACTATTTTCATGTAGTGTGGGTAATTATTGAGTTGCATAATCTTACTGTTGGCCTGACTACTTTTTATACCCTTAGTATTCCACAGAAGGCATTGTGCCTCTGACCTCCCAGAGAGGCATGTTGGACCCTCTGAGGTCAAATAAGCTTATGCCAGACAACACAGGCACTGAACAGACCTGGAATGCATTCTGTGACATTAAATGTTCTACTGTAGATGTTGCAGACAGAAACAGAGTGAATCGAGTTGACTATTCATGTGTGTTCTGCTGATATCATAAAGTTACATCCTGGCTTTAAGTAGTTGTATTTTTTTGTTGATCTTCTCTAGTGTATTGCATGATTTTATTGGTTTTCCTGTGCCAGTCACGCTCATTAAGGTGGACCTACAGAGTTTACTGAACATGGTGATCTTGCTGATATGAATATAAAGGTATTCTTATAAGGGGTTCTTAGACCGTATCGCTCTACTCTTCAAAAGATGGAGTCTAGAGCGTGCGTTTGTGTTTCTATTCTTACTGCCCCACATACAGTGGGGCACACTAGGCTTGCTTTAAGAAGAGACACAGAGTGAAAAAGAATGAGAGAAAAAGTGCTGGGACAATGCGCATGTGCTTTGAACCAGGGCTTAACATTGGCACCAGCCCACCCGCCAAATGCGGGTAGAATTCGGCTCTGGAGTATAACGCAGTCACTTTTATTAGCCACTTTGGTGGGTGGCATTCTATATCTCTCTACGCAGGGTTTTTCCTGCATTCAAAATTCAAAAGGCGACAGCCTTCCCAAAACCTTCCACCGCCTTTGTGTGTTGGCATGGTAAAACATGATTTTGGGGTCAAATATCAGCGAAACACTGCAGCTAATGTGACAGTAGGAAACTTTTTCCATATTGGCAGTGTTGCCAGGTGGGGTGTTTCCTATGCAACTGGGCTATTTTTAATTGGGTTGAATGGGTGGATTTTTTCTGGGGTCTGCGGGAGAATTGCAATTTTTAGACAATGAAATCTGGCAACCTTGCATACTGGTCCACACTAGTTCTGACAATGTGGCGATGAGTAAAAAAACTAAACAAGGGGATCCTAACAGTAGTTTTCTATTACACCCAAGAATGTCAAATAATTTCCCCCAAAAAATTCTTCAAACTACATTCAATCCGCATATTTAAAAAAAAAACTTTTCAGGTGACTTCTAGTCGTCTAGAATTACAGATTTATTTAGAGAGCAATCATGATCAGATTAGAGTATGAACTGTCACCAAAAACATTTGACTACACACCAATCAGCCATAACATTATGACCACTGACAGGTGAAGTGAATGACACTGATAATCTTGTTATCATGGCACCTGTCAGTGGGTGAGATATATTAGGCAGCAAGTGAACATTCTGTTCTCAAACCTGCTGTGTTAGAAGCAGGAAAAAGGGCAAGCGTAAGGATCTGAGTGACTTTGACAAGGCCCAAATGTTAATGGCTAGACGAATGGCTCAGAACATCTCCAAAACTGCAGCCCTTGTGGGGTGTTCCCCGTCTGTAGTGTTCAGTACCTATCAAAGGTGGTCCAAGGAAGGAAAAGTGGTAAACTGGTGACAGGGTCATGGACGACAAAAGCTCATTGATGCACGTGGGGAGCGAAGGCTGCAGCTGTTGGATCGTGTGGTCCGATCCAACAGACAAGCTACTATAGCTCAAATGACCGAAAAAGTTAATGCTGGTACTGATAGAAAGGTGTCAGAACACACAGTGCATCAATGTTTGTTGCGCATGGGGCTGCGTAGCTGCAGTCAGGGTGCCCATGCCAATCCCTGTCAAAAGTGGCTACAATGAGCACGTGAGAATCCGAAAACTGGACCACGGAGAAATGGAAGGTGGCCTGGTCTTATAAAACAAGTTTCCTTTCACATCTCGTGGATGGCCAGGTGCGTGTGCGTCGCTAACCTGGAGAAGACATGACACCAGGATGCACTATGGGAAAAGGGCAAGCCAGCGGAGGCAGTGTTATTCTTTGGTCAATGTCCTGTTGGAAAACATTGAGTCCAGCAATTTACAGTGGGGAGAACAAGTATTTGATACACTGCTGATTTTGCAGGTTTTCCTGCTTACAAAGCATGTAGAGGTCTGTAATGTTTACCATAGGTACACATCAACTGTGAGAGACGGAACATACAACAAAAATCCAGAAAATCACATTTAAACTGAGTGGTCAATGTTCAAAGCTTCCATTGCCGAAGCTGCGGTGGGGAGTTGTGGTCTAACGGTCCTAGGTGCCCCAAGGGGCGGTAACCCTTGTACACCTTGGTGGAGATTAGCCGGAGAATCAGAGCAGCGCTAGTGCTATTGCATTCGCTTTATCGCACCGTTGTGACGAAAAGAGAGCTGAGCCAGAAGACAAAACTCTATATATCGGTCAATTTTCATGACCAAAAGAACTAGATCGCGGGTACAAGCGGCTGAAATGAGTTCTCAGAGGGATGGCTGGCATCTCCCTTAGAGATAGGGTGAGAAGCTCAGTCATGCGTGAGGAACTCGGAGTAGATACGCTGCTCCTTTGCATTGAATGGAGACAGTTGAGGTGGTTCGAGCATCTGGTAAGGATGCCCCCAGGATGCCCCCAGGACGTCTCTCTAGGGAGGTGTTCCAGGCACATCCAGCTGGGAGGAGACCCAGGGTAGACCCAGGATTAGGTGGAGAGATTATATTTCGACACTGGCCTGGGAACGCCTCAGGATCCCCCAGTCAGAACTGGCAAATGTACCTCGGGTAAGGGAAGTTTGGGGTTCCCTGCTGGAGCTGCTGCCCCCGCTACCTGACAATGGATAAGCGGATGAAGATGATGATGAAGTATTTGATCACCTACCAACCAGTAAGAATTCCAACTCTCACAGACCTGTTAGTTTTTCTTTAAGAAGCCCTCCTGTTCTCCACTCATTACCTGTATTAACTGCAACTGTTTGAATTCGTTACCTGTAAACAGACCTGTCCACACACAATCAAACAGACTCCAACCTCTGCACCAAAGGCCAAGACCAGAGGGCTGTGTAAAGACATCAGGGATAAAATTGTAGATCAGCACAAGGCTTGGATGGGCAAGCAGCTTGGTGAGAAGGCAACAACTGTTGTCGCAATTATTAGAAAATGGAAGAAGTTCAAGATGACCGTCAATCTCCTTCGGTCTGGGGCTACATGGAAGATCTCACCTCATGGGACATCAATGATCATGAGGAAGGTGAGGGATTAGCCCAGAACTACATGGCAGGACCTGGTCTGAGAGCTGGGACCACAGTCTCAAAGAAAACCATTAGTAACACACTACGCCGTCATGGATTAATATCCTGCAGGTCGCCTGCTCAAGCCACCCCCCTGCTCATGTCCAGGCCCGTCTGAAGTTTCCCAATGACCATCTGGATGATCCAGAGGAGGAATGGGAGAAGGTCATGTGGTCTGATGAGACAAAAATAGAACGTTTTCGTCTAAACTCCACTCACCGTGTTTGGTGCTCTATTATTGTCTCAGAAGAAGGATGAGTACAACCCCAAGAACACCATCCCAATCGTGAAGCATGGAGGTGGAAACATCATTCTTTGGGTATGATTTTCTGCAAAAGGGACAGGACGACTGTACCATATTTAGGGGAGGATGGATGGGGCCATGTATCGCGAGATCTTGGCCAACAACCTCCTTCCTTCAATAAGAGAATTGAAGATGGGTCGTGGCTGGGTCTTCCAGCATGGCAACGACCCGAAACAAACAGTCAGGGCAACTAAGGAGTGGCTCCGTAAGAAGCATTTCAAGGTCCTGGAATGGCATAGCCAGTCTCCAGACCTGAACCCAATAGAAAATCTTTGGAGGGAGCTGAAAGTCTGCATTGCCCAGCGACACCTCCGAAACCTGAAGGATCTGGAGAAGGTCTGCATGGAGGAGTGGACCAAAATCCCTGCTGCAGTGTGTGCAAACCTTGTCAAGAACTACAGGAAACTTATGATCTCTGCAATTGCAAATGTTTCTGTACAAAATAATAAGTTCTGCTTTTCTGATGCATCAAATACAAATGTATTATTTAAAAATCATACGTGATTTTCAGAATTTTTGTTTTAGATTCCGTCTCTCACATTTCAAGAGTACCTATGATAAAAAATTATAGACCTCTACATGCTTTGTAAGTAGGAAAAGCTGCAAAATCAGCAGTCTATCAAATACTTGTTCTCCCCACTGTATAAGGATGTTACTTTGACACGTACCACCTACCTAAGCACTGTTGCAGATCATGGGCACCCATTGTCCCACATGCTTTTGGGAGACTTGATGTTTATTTTTGCAAACATCAGCCAGTCTTGGATGTTTTTCTTTTCTTACAAAGGCTTCCATCTTCCAACCCTACCCCATAGCTCATTCACATGAAGAATACGGGAGATTTTTGTTACATGTAGCACACAGCCAGTACTTGCCAGAGATTCCGGCAGCTCCTTTAATGTTGCTGTAGGCCTCTTGGAAGCCTCCCTGACCAGTTTCTTCCAGTCTTTTCATTAATTTTGTTGTGCCATATTTTCTCCACTTGATGATGACTGTCTTCACTGTGTTCCATGGTTTATCCAATGCTTTGGAAATTCTTTTGACTGATATCTTTCAAAAATGAGATCCCTCAGAAGCTCTCTGCGGACCATGGCTTTTGCTCTGAGATGCAACTAAGAAAATTTCTGGAAAATCCTACTAGGACAGCAGAACTTTATTTGTGATTAATCAGTCACTTTAATTGGCAGGTGTGTAATTACATCTATTTAACATGAGTTTGAATGTGATTGGTTAATTGTGAACACTGCCACATCCCCAGTTATAAGAGGGTGCACACTTTTGCAACCAGGTAATTTTTCCCTATCGAAGATTTCAATTCGTTTTTCAATTGACCCTTGCCCTTTAAGTGGCGTTGTCCTCAACCAATGCATGCCCCCCATCATTTCCTTTAACTGGGTTTCCATTATGTCCCCAGTTATCTGTACATTGCATTACTGCAAAAACCAAAACAAGAGTCAAACTTACCATGATATTCCATTACAAGGTCTGAAGCGCAACAGTCAGCGGTTCCTGAAAAACAAAATGTTTTCTTAATACCATGCTCAAATGGCCAAATGTAAATTTTGACTCATTATTATTATTTATTAAAATCCAATTTTGCATTTTTGGAAGAGACATACACGGGAGGTCATTTGTATTTTGGAGGTGGTGGTCCCCAGGCAGCAGTAGGTGGGTCTGCTGGGGGGAGGTCTTAGGCCTTCCTGGAAATGCTCTCTCCGCTGAGTCACTCTTTCAGGAGAGAGCACAAAACACAGTCACACACAGCTAGGAACATTTAACCAGGTTTAATGGGAATAAACAAAATCAACACAGCTAATGTAATCCCAGGAAACAAGGGCTTTTTTCTCTTAGAGTACAATCTTACTCTCTGTTCACACACAAATCTAATTATAGTTTTAGAACAATGTGTCCCAGTTACTATCCTGTAACTCCTTTTATAGTTCTTTTAGCAATCACCTATACTAATTACGTTTCCATCCACAGTTGTATATGAGAGTAATATAATATTACAAAAAAACAATGAAAATCAAGATATATATGGATATTATTCACTTTTACAGAATCAAAAATGGTCCCTCTTTTGACAATGTCCTTCTGATTCTGCTGATAATGCGATGCGCATGTGTGACAAAAGATAAGTAGTTGATTGAGCACATGCAGGAATGGTTTGAGCTTATTGAATGTGCAGGGACCACGTCGGGAGCGGTAATGTGTAATGACTTCCTGTCTGTGTGCACACCCTTGTATTTAATTAATAATGAGGACCTAAAGTAACCCAAGGAAAATTCTGAAAAGTAAGGACCTTAGCGACATATGACCACCAAATCATTAGGTTTACTTTTAAAATACTGCCTCTCTGGGTTGCCATCCAGTACATAGCAAAATAGGAATGTGAAGGTCAGAGGCACATTTGAAATTTGACAGCTTTTGTGACCACTATATTTCTATCAGAGTTAATAATGTGATGGAAACACATTGAACTTTGAACTTGGTAAATGTTAATGTAGGCATTAAAGTAAAAAAATTGTTTGGTCATGCCTGAAGAGGGGATTACATTGCTCTTCTCATTTCTCCCCATTGGTTAGGGACTTAAACTATGAGAAGAAATGGCTAGTCAAACCTGGGTCTGAGACTGTAATATGCAGGAATGTGTATATAGGACCAGACCACTGTGTATTAGCGGTCCAGTTGACAAGTAAACAACAGTCATTGTTCAGCTTTCCTAATAAGATACCCCACATTTCGATAGCAAAGACAGAACAGGTTAGCTGGGAGGATGCTGGCCCCTGGCTGGAAACTACACTGGACGTGAATGATTGGATTACCATGAAAGATGGCTCTAAATTCTCCCCCACATTGCATGTTTGGTGTGTTCCATTCTATTGGGCTGGGGTGTTCATGGTGTTGACAGATCTATGCCTCTGTTGCAGATGGTCTCATTGCCAGTTGATGATTCCCCACTGCTTCGGGACCTTCCTGATACACTGTGGGCTGAAGATAAGTTGGATATTGGACAAATGAAAGGTGTTCAGCCTCTCACAGTCACACCCAAATCCACGTTCAGGCCCAGTAGGGCCCAGTATCCTCTTAGTAAGGATGCTGATTTACCTCTCCCTGTTTAGGTTTACCGTATCATGCGAAGCTGTTTAACCTCTTTTTCTGTGAGAAAAATAGGTTAATGTCTTCTGTTTGGGAACTTCCACTGTGGGAAGCAACGGCCAGTGGCTTACTACTCCAAGCGTTTGGATCTAGTCTCTCGGCTCTGGTTTGCTGCCTACCGAGGCTGTTCTGGCTTGTGTAGACATTGTTGACATGTGCCCTCTCACTGTACATGTTCTACATGCTGTTCATTCTTTCATTTCACAGGCTAAGACAGAACATTTGCACCCTGCTAGGTTATTGCACTACCAAAACATTCTCTTGACAATGTCTCATGTTAATGTCTCACCTTCACAGTAGGTATGGTGTTCTTTGGATGCAACTCAGCATTCTTTCTCCTCCAAACATGACGAGTTGAGTTTTTACCAAAATGTTATATCTGACCATATGACATTCTCCCAATCCTCTTCTGGATCATCCAAATGCTCTCTAGCAAACCTCAGACGGGCCTGGACATGCACTGGCTTAAGCAGGGGACACGTCTGGCACTGCAGGATTTGAGTCCCTGGCGGCGTAGTGTGTTACTGATGGTAGCCTTTGTTACTTTGGTCCCAGCTCTCTGCAGGTCAATCACTAGGTCCCCCCGTGTGGTTCTGGGATTTTTGCTCACCGTTCTTGTGATCGTTTTGAGATCTTGCATGGAGCCCCGGATCGAGGGAGATTATCAGTAGTCTTGTATGTCTTCCATTTTCTTATAATTGCTCCCACAGTTGATTTCTTCACACCAAGCTGCTTACCTACTGCATATTCAGTCTTCCCAGCCTGGTGCAGGTCTACAATTTTGTTTCTGGTGTCCTTTGACAGCTCTTTGGTACTGGCCATAGTGGAGTTTGGAGTGTGACTGTTTGAGGTTGTGGACAGGTGTCTTTTTTACTGATAACAAGTTCAAACCGGTGCCATTAATACAGGTAACCAGTGGAGGACAGAGGAGCCTCTTAAAGAAGAAGTTACAGGTCTGTGAGAGCCAGAAATCTTGCTTGTTTGTAGGTGACCAAATACTTATTTTACCAAGGAATTTACCAATAAACTCAAAAATCTTACAATGTGATTCTCTGGATTTTTTTCTCATTTTGTCTCTCATAGTTGAAGTGTACCTATGATGAAAATTACAGGCCTCATCTTTTTAAAGTGGGAGAAGTTGCACAATTGGTGGCTGACTAAATACTTTTTTGCCCCACTGTAGGCCATGAGCTCAACCTTCAACAGTGAGCGTTTGACTTGACTCTGTTGACAGTGCTGTTAAGTGCTCCAGGTTAATAAATCTTGAATTAAGCTTTACTTGTGAAAAGAATCTACAGTCTCTGTGCCTTTCCCATTTAGTTATTTTCACGACAGCTATAAATTGTGCCAGCTATAATACTAGTGCCGAAGCAGTCGACTGTGTCTTGCCTGAATGACTTCCATCCTGTCACACTCACCCCCCATGAATCATGATCATTAAGCGCTACAAAAGACTCCCCCCAAACCAGATTGAACCAGTCTGCCATCTCCACAGCATTACACTCTGCCCTGACACAAATGGACAAATCCAACACATGCAGCAGATCTAAAAATAAAATACCAGGTGTTTGTGATGTCCTAAAGATTGTCAGAATCACAAAATTATATATTTTTTATTTATTATGTTTTCATTAACGCTGTGTATTTTACAAAGTTAATTCCCATCAGTGTATTAACGTAATTTCAATGCTACTCTCTCACTTAGTTGTGTTTTTTCTAGTGCAGCTCATAAAAATGTAAGCTTTTATCCAAACAGATTTTTCACCTGTGCTGTCAGGAAAACTGGAGGCCTTCAGAATTTCGAGTGTATCCCCTCTGGTGTTGAAGCCAACCAGGCCATGTTGTTGATTGTCATATTCATTTTCCAATCAGATTTTGTGTTTGCCATGTTTGACACGCTGGCTAGCTGGCCCAGCCATACGTAGCATTTTTTGTCTTGCTGATAGGAGTGGCAGTTAGCTAACTGAAGAAAACTAGCTAACAAGAGACCTTGAATTATCTCTGGTTGTTTGAAACATAAAATTTTTAGCCGTAGTCCTTTAGACTTGTTGTTTAGATTTTTACTTTGGCAGAATGGCAGATGGAGGAGAAGAAATTGATGTGGCAAAATTACTAGAAAATAAGAATTTCAAAAATATTTAAAGGTATGTTTTATGGATTTTTTATGGATTTTTACTAGGAGGTCCGGCACCATGAGGGTTCTTGAGGGGGCTTCAGGTTTTGTCTTCAGGCGTTTTTACAGGGTTCCCACTCTAAGTCTATAGTCAAATTTCATGAGTTTTCCATGACCTGTAAAGAACAGTAAATCCAGCAGCCTTTGTGCAGGGCACTGAGCAGACAAAAACCAGTCCACAGTATTTTAAACCCACCAATTTGCAAGCATTATTTACTAGTTCACAGACATTTTCAGTACAAAACTACGTTTTCACAACTTAAAGATACACCGATCAGCCATAACATTATGACCACTGACAGGTGAAGTGAATAACAATGATAATCTCGTTATCATGGCACTTGTCAGTGGGTGGGATATATTAGGCAGCAAGTGATCATTCAGTCGTCAAAATTGATGAGTTAGATGCAGGAAAAATAGGCAAGCGTAAGGTTTGATTTTTGACAAGGGCCAAATTGTCCTGGCTAAACGACTGGGTCAGAGATCTCCAAAATTGCTGCTCTTGACAGGTGTTCCTGGTCTGCAGTGGTCAGTACCTATCAAAAGGTCCAATAATGGAAAAGTGGTGAACAGGCGACAGGGTCATGAGAGGCCAAGGCTCAGTGATGCACAAGGAGAACGAAGGCTGGCCCATGTGGTCCGATCTAACAGACTACTTTAGCTCAAATTGCTGAAAAAGTTCATGCTGGTGCTGATTGGTGTCAGAACACACAGTGCATTGCAGTTTGTTGCGTATGTTTCTACAATTGGCACATGAGCATTAGAACTGGACCACAGAGCAATGGAAGAAGGTGATCTGGTCTGATGAATCATGTTACATTTTACATCATGTAGATGGCTGCTTGCTGCTTACATGGAGAACACCTGGCACCAGGATGGCACCAGGATGCACTATGGGAAAAAGGCAAGCCGGTGGAGGCAGTCTGATGCTTTGGGCAATGTCCTGCTGGGAAACTTTCAGTCCTGTCATTCATGTAGATGTTACTTTGACACATACCACCTACCTAAGCAGTGCATTTTCCTGGCATGTTAGGCTTTGTTAGCAGGTACAGGAGACTGCAAACCTTGACTGAAATGATTGCCCGTTGACGAGCAGGACGGGGATAAATGGACACTGAAAAATGAACACACTATGTAGTACGTGAAATAACCTGATAAGGAATATCTATTTTAATAAATGGCAACTAAAATGTTAACATGCTACAAAATTCCCTGACATTCCATGACTTGGACTAACAAGAAACCCGACAAGCCTATTTCAGCCGTCCCACAATAGGAAGTGTTGCCCGCTCGAGAACTGAACCAGGGTCACCCATGTGAAAGGCTGTGTTGTTAACCACTAGACTACAGAGCTGTACATTTGCTGAGTGTCAGTAAAGCCTGTTGAGATTATATCATTTCGTCACACATAAACACCATGTCCCATTTGAATATTTCATTAGACACCATTAATCACTGTGTTAAATTGAGTAATGTTTCTTATTAAGTTTACCTCTGGCCGTTTTCACACCGTATTAGTCAGTAATAGACTTTACTAGTATCTACTAACTTACTGGAATAGTGATAAGAATTGAGCAGTGGCTAGTGAGTCTGAACTTTACACTGCCAAAGCTATTTCCTTTCATGGCATAACAACATAATTTCATTCTTGAATGATATTGATAAAATAACTATCAATAAAGGTGAGGATAACTAACTTTTTCAATCCCGTGAAAAGATGAGAGAATCTTGGAATCTACCTGAAAATGTGGCAATACTGTATAACCGTAAACAGTTTTAGTATAGGCTTACCACAACGTAGCTACTGAATGTCGTCATTCCTGACCCAAAAAGCATGCCTGGGCATGTAATTTGAAAATCCATGAGAAACAGTCACAATACAACCATAAATAATTTTATTTCGGCCCGTGGCCTACATATTTTATGGTGGAATAACTAACAGCTTGAAGACTGCAACACTTTAACTTTAGGTCTCACGTGCATACATGACACAGGTTAAACTAAAAACACTTAGAAACTCAGAAAAATTTGCCTTAGTGACAATAACTGGAAACTAAGCCCCCGTTTCGGTTCCAGTTGAATAACCCCTTTCGTGGAGGTGGCTAGACATAAATAAGAACTTTTTGACACCTTAGCCCAGCCACCGGAGGTAAACTGCTAGACTGTCTGGGGCCAATAGAAAGATACCACACGTAGACACAGGTGTAATAACATATATAAGTGGACAGTTCACTAGGGAGGGGGCTTCTGCTTCTGCTTAATTTTTTATCTTCTTTCCTCTTGATAGGGAGGCAGCGCTATATGTAAAGTCTTGTAGGGGTTACTCTATTATTCTTACCATCTTGCATTAAAATAGTTCAACTCAACCGGTTCATTCTCTTGATTCCATTGTAGTCACGTTTCTACCACATTTTCACCTCTCGCTAGACACCATTCATCATTGTGTTAAATTCACTAACGTTTCTTATTAAGTTCACCTCCACCACAAAAAGTAGGCTGGACAGATAAAAATTTAACAACAACTTTTCCTGATGAAACGTATATATTTGTGTTTGTCATGAAGGCCAGTTTCATATTACCTTATATTCAAGCTGCTGGCTGTAGTTTAAAAGAAATCTCCATAAAACAGGCCTAATTTTGGGGCTTTTTTCACCCTGGCTCTTCCTATCAGATCTATTGAGCACTGTGGCACCAACTCTTCTTCAGAACGCTTTCCAAACATTCTAATTATTGCCCATTGCTCTACGTCACAATGCCTTACAAGCCAATAGAGTCAATGAGCTGTCAATGCACCGTAGCTTTGCCTCAAATCATTTCCTTCAGAAAAAGTTCAAAATATCATTAAATCCTATATCTGCATTATTTATCTGGTTATGTGTATTTAAGCTTTGATTAACATTTTTAGTTAACCAATACTTTTTTTTGTTTGCTTAATGGGTGACAGGAAATTTACGTTGTCATGTTTGTTTATATGTTTAAGATCGAGCGTAAATGTATGTACTAACAAAACTGTATGGTCTGTCATTGCTTGGCACTTATTATTAGATCTGAAGCAGTTTCTGCCTTAGATTATGAGCCCAGCACCGGCCAGCAGACAGATAAAGTGTAATACCCACCAATTGCGCATGAGAGGATCAAGTGAGCTCAGAAGGCTACACAGCAATACAATAATAACGGCAAACAGCGGCACTGTGATACATTTAATGGAATTTAACATTAAGACGTTTTAGCAATGATATATACTGAATAGATGTGATGTACCTGTTGTGATGGTGGTATTGCTTAATGTTGCTTTTAGGGAGGGGATTAGGGTGCAATATTAGCAAGAATAGCGACATACTGAAACCTATTTTATATATAGAAAAGTGTTGTATTTAAATTAACAACTATGCAGGGCTGCTTGTTGCTAACGGACAACTACTACTACTGCTGGCCGCTTAAGGCTAGTTAAACAAAATTAACCTCTCCATATTTGTGTTTTGTATAGACTTTCCTCTCAATCGCGGGAAAAGTTGTAAACAGGGGGTGGGATAGGGGTGGCGCAACACACTCTTCACTGAAAAAATATTTTGTTAGACAAATATTGAAACGTACAGAAAAGTGAGTGAATAAGTCAATATTTCTTTGAGAGTGAGGTGGTTGTACAGAAGTGAAAATGCTTTGCAGCAAATTTCTTGCTATGCTCCCTTTCCACAGCTACCCAGACTCAAAAGGGTCTTTATTTGTAAAACAACAACAGATTACACAACATGTTATGAAAATTGCCTCACCAATTGATCCTCATCCGCACAGGGTTTTCTCTAATCGGGTAGGAAAAAAATCTGAGGTTTTATTCGTCGTCTTTATGCTGCCGTCTCTTGGAAGCATAAATTCCCCTAATTTGGAAAAAGTTTATATAATGTCACTAAGTTTACGGACATCCTTACTAAACTGCTAATCGGAGTTGACCTATAACATCTAACATTACCCTTCACCATTTTCAAAATACACATTACTTTCCAAACACTGAACCTGCTTTTTCACTATGGAAAAATGCTATACATACGACGATGTCTACTTCATATCCCTCAAATGTAGATTTTTTTCAAGCTGGGCACCATTTTAATCAAGAGAATCTCCCCTTCTAAATAAGATAAGAGAGGCCAGCAGGCTTTGCTACCATATAACACAAGCCACGAAAATGTTTCCCCTATGGAACACTAAGCTCCACCCATTGGTTTCCTAGGGCTGGAAGAAAGATGCCGGTCTTCAGAGGCAAATATCTCAAAATGCAGGACCTCCCCTTTAAAACAAAGATATGATTGGGTCACGCCATTCCCTGTCATCAAATGCAAATCCCCAAAAAACTCTGAGCCCCGGCCATTGGTTTCCAATGGAGACATGCTGGTGTACTAAGGCAATTATCTCAACATTTATATTTTTCGATTTCGTCAAGTGGGGCGTAATTTTCATCAGAAGAACCTATACTTTTTAATAAAATATGGTTTGGCAGCACCATTCACTGACTTCAAACGCTAGACTAGAAATAGTCCAGAAATAGTCCAGAAATAGTCCACTTAACGCAAGTTTAGGCGCAATTAGTACCATATAGGACCAGATGTTTACTTCCTATACCAGTTGTTATTTTCCTGGTTTGTCATGAAATTAGGTTCAAATATTAAAATACAGGAGGAGAGCTGTTTTGGTGCCATTTTGAGGAAATTTTATTTTAAACTTCAGTCATGTCAGAAGAGGCTCAACAAAGGTTCAATTCTGTTCATTTGCTATGGGCTCAAGCTAGTGTTCCAGCTCAGCCAGCGTTCCTTTACAGTTTTTGAAGCTAGGGTGAATTTTTATGCGTTCTACTGTCCAGCCTACAAAGAGCATGTATTAACTGTATGGCTTTTGCCACTGGCTGTTTTAACAGCTTGTTAGCCAATAACAGGCTTACTGGCCTGTTATTGTGTGTGGAATGTTATTGTGTGTGGAATGTATGCAGTCATTCCACACAGACTGATATATTTCAAGTGTTAATTCCTTTTAATTTTGATGACTACAACTAATGAAAACCCCAAAATCAGGATCTCAGAAAATGAGAATATTGTGAAAAGGTTCAATATTGAAGACACCTAGTGCCACACTCTAATCAGCGAATTAACTCAAAACACCTGCAAAGGCCTTTAAATGGTCTCTCAGTCTAGTCCCGTAGGCTACACAATCATGGGGAGAACTACTGACTTGACAGCTGTCCAAAAGATGACCGTTGACACCTTGAAGGGCAACACACAAAAGGTCATTGCTAAAGAGACTCGAACCTTCAGCTTCCTCCACAGATTTTCTATGGGATTAAGGTCTGGAGACTGGCAAGGCCACTCCAGGACCTTAATGTGTGTCTTCTTGAGCCACTCCTTTGTTGCCTTGCACTTGTATTGTGTCATTGTCATGTTGGAATACCCATCCCCAACCCATTTTCAATGCCCTGGCTGAGCGAAGGAGGTTCTCACCCAAGATTTGACGGCACATGGCCCCGTCCATCGTCCCTTTGATGCGGTAAAGTTGTCCTGTCCCCTAAGCATAAAAACAGCCCCCAAAGCATAATGTTTCCACCTCCATGTTTGACGGTGAAGATGGTACCTCCTCCTCCAAACACAGAAAAGCCAGGTTCTCCTCTGAATAATTCTGATGTTCATTGGCAAACTTCAGACAAGCCTGTACATGTTCTTTCTTGAGCAGGGGGACATTGTGGACACTGCAGGATTTCAGTCCTTTACAGCGTACTGTGTTATCCATTGTTTTCTTGGTGACCCAGCTGCCTTGAAATCATTGACAAGATCCTGGGCTGTAGTTCTGGGCTGATTCCTTTAATTTGATTGTTCTTATGATCATTGCAACTCCATAAGATGAGATCTTGCATGGAGCCCCAGACCGAGTGAGATGGACAGTTCTTTTGTGTTTCTTCCATTTGCGAATAATTGTACCAACTGTTTTCACCTTCTCACCCAGCTGCTTGACGATGGTCTTGTGGCCAATTCCAGCCTTCTGTAGGTCTACAATCTTGTACCTGACATCCTTGGACAGCTCTTTGGTCTTGGCCATGGTGGAGAGTTAGGAATCTGATTGATTGCTTCTGTGGACAGGTGTCTTTTATACAGGTAACAAGCTGAAATTAAGAGCACTCCCTTTAAGAGTGTGCTCCTAATCTCAGCTCGTTAACTGTATAAAAGACACCTGGGAGCCAGAAATATTCCTGATTGAGAAGGGATCAAATACTTATTTCCCTCATTAAAAGGCAATTACATTTAGAATTTTTTTTTACATGTGTTTCACTGTTCATATAAACCTACGATAAAAATGATACACTGATCATTTCTTTGTCAGTGGGCAAACATACAAAATCAGCTGGGGATCATATACTTTTCCCCCCTCACTGTACATGTGAGTTTTGCCCCAGCAGCTTGGCTGGAATCTCTGGGGAAGCCTGTTGAATCCTAAGGACATTGTCAATGCATGGCAATGTGGGATGCAGCATCTTGTAATAATACGGTATAATGGTGCATCCTTGATGTTTTTAATGACTGTGTGTTCATTTCGTGTCAGTGTATTTTAAGTCTCATAAGTATTGAGCCTAGTGTTGAATCAGTTTATTCCATTCAATTCAAGCCCTTTTGTACTCAATGTGATGATCTGTCCTTTTGAGGGGCCCAATTGACAAGAGCTATAAGTACATGCCTTCCAATCAATGCCTTGCCATGAGGTAGCCCCATTGTGTGTTCAAGATATGGCTTGGGACAGGGTTCAACTCTTATCACACACATAAACACAGTGAAATTATGCATGACCAACCATCCACACACACCGCTTGGCTAATTGTCTCTAAGGGACACAACTGGTTACTAGTCACTAGCCACATGATTTCCCCATGGTTGGTATTTAAACATGACTGTCATTGAACATAATCTTCTCTTCTTTAGAAGCATGTTCATCACTGATTGCTCCTTGCTGTGTGAGGTAGTAGATAAGCATCTCGTTTTCATTGAGTTGTTGAGTTTAGGGGCTTATCAACTCTTTCAAAATGGCAATCCTACATTTTTTAACAACCAAATATTTATAAAATTGCAATATTTTATAGACTTTTAAAAAGAGATACAATGGCATGTCCTGAAGTCTTTTTATTGTCGCATACAATTTTTTTTGATGGGATAACAAGAACCAGCATGTCATTCACGTCTCGTCTCATCTCTACTTCTGGTTGAAAGTATCTGCTGTCACGTTGGATTGCTGCTTTTCACTGAAACTGTCTATCTGTTCAACTATTTCTTCCTGTCTTCTCTAAAACGTTCCGTCGTTTTACAGTTATTGTTTGGATTGTTTGGATTGCCTGCTGCCGGTGCGTCTGTCATCTGCTAATCTTCCGTGACTTGAGCACGTTGCTGTGATTACCTCCAACTGGATAACTCACATAATTGCGGCACTACTACGGTCTACCCTCTCTGCCCTGTCCTGGAATATACTACTGTTGGATTTCCACATCTCCTTCTCTGAAATAACATTACTGGACCGCCTGTGGGAACTCTCCATCTCGTTGTCTCTTGTCAACTACTCTGCTACCGCACATGGCGAATGGCTATCTAGCTCCACTACATCTCTACTTGTTCAATTCCCTCTGGCGCTTGCGCTGGCAAGCAGGTCTCAACTTGTTTGCCATCTACTGTCAGCAAACTACTTTAGCCCTGCAATGACCCCTCCACCAAACTTGCCAACACTTTTTTGCTGTTTTTATAAAGATAAAATAATTTTAAAAAACTCACTATCTAATAAATCTGTCACAGCCACCAATGCTGTTAATCTCCATATTTGTCCACCTGCTCCCCAGGACTCTCACCCCTCCTCATTCACTCTGGTTGATTCCCCTTACATAACTAAACTCATAATGACATCCAAAAATACTCTCTCGATCCTCCTCCCACAATCCTACTTAAAGCCTCTTTGTCCACACATCACAAGTATAGTCAACATCTCCCTCATCAACAGTATAGTCCCCTCCTGCTACAAAGCTGCTGCTGTCACCCCCGTCCTAAAGAAACCTGGACTAGACAACACCATCCTTAACAATTTCCGCCCAATCTCCAACCAACCGTTCCTGGCAAAAACTTGAAAGAATTGTTGCCTCACAGCTCCAAGCCTACCTCCTAAAAAATAATCTATATGAGCATCTTCAGTCTTGTTTCCAGCCAATCAATAGCACAGAAACTGCACTCTTCAATGTCGTCAATAACCTTCTCCTCTCTGCTGATGCCAGTTCCCTCAACATCCGACTCTACTACAGTCACTCAAGGTGTCCCCCAGGCCTCAGTACTGGGTCCCCTGTCCTTCATTGTCTACATCCTTCCCCTGGGTCATATCCTCCGTCACTTCAACCTAAATTTCCACTGCTATGCTGATGATACACAAATATATCTAGCCAACAAGTCTCTCACCAACCCACCTCTGACCCATATTGAATCCTGTCTGACTGCAATAAAAGCAAGGTTGAAGGACAACTTCCTCAAGCTAAACAGTGACAAAACAGAACTCTTACTCATTGGAACCAAATCCACCCTCACCAAAACTTGGACTTTCAATCCCAGCATTGGTGACACCTTTGTTTCTTCACTGGCTTCACTGGCTTCCTATCTCCTAAGGCATCAACTAAAAGATCCTCCTATTGATATATAAAGCCCTAAACAATATCGCCCCTGCCTCTGATCTTCTTCCATATCAACCAACACACACACTCTGTTCAAGTACTGCAGGCCATCTCTAAATCCCCAAGTTCAAAGGCTTTGCTGACATGGCATTCTCAAGGGATGCTCCTCGTCTCTGGAACTCTCCCCAAAACCACCTTCCAGCAACGCCTCAACACTCATCTGTTAAAAATCGCCTACTCATATCTATGCCAAATCCCACACTCTCAATCTTCGTTTTTCTCAAATAATTAATTTTGAAAAAAATAAATTAAATTGTTTCTCTTTGTTTTCTGTTCCATGTCACTTTTGTACAGCACCTTTGGGTCCCTGAAATGCACTATATAAATATAATGTATTATTATAATCAAAGTTAGTAATTATTTCCGTCCTGCTTTCTTGTTTAATCGGTGAGAACAAATCAATTCACTCAAAGTCAGTTTAAAGTGCTAGGCAAAGCACTGAACCACACAAGGACTGTCATTTAATTTTTGGAGAAAATGCGCAACCACAAACTCAGAATGAGGCAGCATACATCAGTGTGGTTGATGAGGTTTCTCATCAAAAGCCCTTTTTACATCAGCAATTGTCATGAAGTGCTTTTCCAGAAAGGTGACACTTCCTCTTCTGGCTGTGCCGGGTAAACATTTGAAGAATACAAATTGTAGTAATGAATGAATGCATGTGGGCTGTGTCCAGAGTCTAAAAACGGGTCTGAAAAATGACCAGAAGGATGAAGACAGGGAGATGGAAAAGGACTTGGTGAGTCACAGAGTATAGTGGCAAGGTCTTCTCTTTCCTAGAAAAGTATGGTTGTGTTCTTATACATCTTGGCATGCCCTCATCTTCATGATCAAAATTTTAAACCACCAGCGCATGTCATTTAAAAGCCACAGGTATCATGCTTCCTCCATCTCTCTCTTCCTTTCACACCCACAACCTACCCTTAGGACAGTGACCATGAATAGGGAATTTAAATAATCTATTTCCATTTTAAATTGTTGACTGTCTTACTGCTGGGACATGCTTTTTCACTCAATCAGTGCTTTCCAGCACCACCACAAGCCACACCAGTCAAACGGTCCAGAGATTTGGGTCACTCACCTTTCCACAACAGCAATACCAGATAGACTCTGCTTGCCACCGAAACTTCATAACACCTCTGTCTTCAGTCCAGAGCCCAGCTGATAACACCAGACACCCCTAACACTTCACAATCACTGCAAAGCATGAGCTTACGAGATATGGAGCAAACACTTGTTCAACTATCAAGCAGACAAACAAGAGAGAGTGGGCCTAATGGTTTCCATGGCGGCAGGTAGCTGAATGAATCAATCCTGATGAACTAAGTGCTCATTCTAATCAGCTTCAACCGATACTGAACATTCTTTTGTATATATATATATATATATATATATATATATATATATATATATGCATAAGCCCACAAGAAGTATTCCTGTTAGATGTATAGGGAAATGTAAGTCCTGCTGTTGACTGCACCCCCACCCCCAACAGACTCATACACAAAAATCACACCTATTATACCAAATACCAAGCATCAAAATGCCCTGATCAGGAAAATCCACAAACAAGGTGTTACTGTATAATACATTGTGGAGTGCACACTCACCGGCTGGCGCACTCCACTAGCGAATATTCAATTATGACGCAAGCAGAAATGCGAGCAGCTGGCTTGGTTATCTTTAAATAGCTGCCCCGACTGCCTCTTCTCACTTTGGGACTGTTTGGGTTTTGGGCACAAACAGCCACAAAAAAGTGCAGAAAAATCTTCAGTTCTCCACACTTCACCGGGAAAACACTGAGCTTAGCCTATGACATGCAACTCATGCTACAGAAAGATGGGAAGGGATGCATGGTAAAGCACTGCAGTTGTCAAGAAACACAGACTAAACCAGATGGACCAAACACTAGCACCATACTTACAAGATGTTCTCTGAAAGGGTAGATCTCTCCTGTTCCAAAAAGTGTATCGGACCTGGGCAGACTTATATCTCTCCTGAAGATCTCTATGATCAGTGCTGCACCCCAGCCCCTTCTCTGATACAGATGGACGACAGTGTCTGTTTCCAATCCGGGCCAACTACACGTCACCGTCCTAGAAAAAGAACCGCTCACCACAGGGACTTGTGGCCCACTTTCCCAAGGAGCCCAAAATGCTCCTGTCCTCTGAAAGAAACCAGACTAATTCACTCTCCTCACCTGTTTAAAAGCACTCTTGAACAGGAAGTTAGTGCAACTGGATTGTTGTGTTCAGTCTGTAATGTGCCCTAAAGGAAGAGTCCACACAATGTAATGTGGAAGTAGAGTTTCTGAATGTACAGAATAGCTCTGGCAGCAATCATCATCTAGCTTGAACACACCGTTCTTTTATAAAGCCATCCCACAAGCTCTACTCTGCTGCCTCAAACCATACCAATTTTTGTCAGGTTGGATGATAAGGGGAGCAGATCAGATTAGCAGAGTTATTGGAGTGGCTCCGTCAAGACCTGTCCTTCTTTGTTCTAACTGAACAAATCTCAGCTGATGGGTTCAGCATTCTGCTCTTTTCTTAATGTGCCTCTACTGTTACACTGCAATTCAACAGAACATAGCAGGCCACAAAATACAACCGTCCATTCTTCTGCCCAAATCATATTTACAATATTGAAAAAGGATATGTATATGTATACAAACAATGTGAAATCTCCCCTATTTACAGACTAACAGAAACGTTAACTCCAGTCATGGAACATTTTTAAGTCAGCTTTTAGAACAGATTTAATATTTAATTAAACAGGGGGTTTTCCTAGCTGAATATTAGTCAAAGGTGGTACCCCAACCCCCACACTCTGCAGGACACATTCTTTATAAATCAACATAATACATATTTCATTTATTTATTTACATATGTAGGATTTCAGCTTCATGTGTTTTTTTTATCTTTATGTAAAAAAGTGCATCCAGCCTATAGTTTCTGCTTGCCTATTTTTCTAAGATCCCAAACACTTTGCGTTCACAATGCTCCTAGCATACAGGGCATATCATTACCTCATTATGTCTGAGCCACCTGAAAACATTTAGCCATTGAGCATCAAAACTATGTTTAATAGAAGATCTAGGAATCACATACAAAATAGGAAATCACGCATTATAATCAATCACAGTCAATATTGATTTTGTCAATTTTTGTTCTTGTTCATTTGACCTGCATTAAAAACGCACCAGACAAGGTCCGAAATTAACACCCGCCAGCACTAAATGAGGGTAGATTTCTCGTTTGGCGAGAAAATCTCAGAAGGCTGTCCGCCACACTCGCAGGTAAATGTTTGTACCAATAGTAATGTAAAAAAATCTGTCATGATGGTTCGCAGGAACTGACTCGATTGCATTACATTGATATCCACCCACTACTTTGGTGAGTTAATAAGAATACATTTTTGAAGGAATACAGTACTATGCAGCGAAGTTGGCCGTTCGATAGCCAATCCGGTCTTAAAAATGTGTTCTTTGGATGTTGGGCAGAATTGTCTGGTAGCTATTATCTAGTGCCGTAGTAAGACAATTGTTACTGTACTGACAGTGAAACGGTAAGGATATTTGAAGTGAAATATATTTCTCAGACTGAAGAGTACCATATCTATTAGATTTCTCAGACTGAAGACTACCAAGTCTATTAGCTAGGTGTTCTATACAAAAACATTTTTGCCACTTGCATTTTAGTTTTGTGAAAAATTGGACATTATAAAGAGTTTATATTTTGCCAGTAGAACCATAAAAAGCCAAAATAGTGTAATTCTTCCTCCCCAGAGTAAGAGGCCACAAATGGAAACTACAAAAACAAGGTGACGAAAAAGATGAACAAATAAACACTGACAACACCTTTTAATAAATGGTCAAATATAAAGTTATAATATTTAATTCATTTCAATAAGCCCCTATTACTGCTTTATACTACTCAAGTATTTAGTTTTGGAAAATTTATTTTAAACTATTGAGCCTGAGTCTAAAGCTAGGTTAGAGGTGCTGGAGCAGGAGCAGACTGAGGGACTGATGCTAGTGAAGATGTCCTGGAGGACAAGCAGACTGAGGGACAGCCGGTAGGAGCTGGAAGACTGAGGCCCAGACAGTAGAGAGACAGTGACAGAACCAACAGAGAGTGACAGCGGTGAGCATGGGGATTTTTCAAATAAAATCCTGATCCACATTTTTTTACATTTCAAGAAATTGTTCATAAATAAACTTTAGCTAGGGAGGGGCAGAAAAACATAAAAAAGGTTTTGTGGGAAATGGAGGTTGAGACAAAAGAGTTTGAAGAAACTGGCTACAGAACAATATGATGCTCAGGCTGTGGTGACGAGTAGTTTAGTGTGACACAAAAAGGCAATGCATTATTTTTGCTGGTAAAAAGTATGCGTGGGTTGTGTTTCTTTTTCATCAAACAGTCCCCTTGAGTTGTAGGCCTATATATTACAGACTTGTTGTGTTTTTTTCCTCCATCCTTGCCTGGATACCATCCTTCCCATACCATTTATCCCCTTTTCTCCACTTCCTTGGAACTGTAGGCTACTTGACTATGCTGCTTGCACTCATCTAGCATCTTGACGTTCTAATATTTAAGTTGTTAATTTTTCACTATAAATTGCATATACAATGTTGTTGGGGACTGTATCCTACAAACCCTAATCTAATCTTTTCACCAGTCATGAGATTGTGTTTGGCAACAAAAGTATAATAACAAGTATTAGTAAAGAGCGGGATTCTCAGGCCCTTAAAACCAGGGTGCATAATCTTGACGTTCTCAGACCTCACTTTTAATATTCATATCAAATTAGTCACTAAAACACCATTCTATCATCTGAAAAATATATCCAGAATCAAAAGCCTGTTGTCCCAAAATGACCGAGAAGTTCATCCATGCTTTTATCTCTAGTAGGGTTGACCACTGTAATGGCCTCTTAACTGGACTCCCAAAAAGACTGTAAAACAGCTGCAGCTCATTCAGAATGCAGCTGATAAAATGTAAACCAGGACACAGAGGACAGAGCACATCACTCCGGTTCCTAAATCTTTGCATTGGCTTCCAATCAGTTACAGAATAAACTTTAAAGTCGTGCTTCTAGTTGATTTATCTCTGAAGGGTTTAGGACCCGAATACATTTCTGATACGTTTGAAGAAAATAAACCGAGCAATGAACTTAGATCCATGAACTCAGGTCAGCTAGGAGAGCCCAGAGTCCAAACTAAACATGAAAAAAATGCATTTAGCAGTTATGCTGTACACAACTGGAATAAAGTACCATATCTTAGACGTTCACCAAACGTGTCAAATTTTTTATCCAAGCACTTCTTTTCACGTGCCTATGACTGAGCTCTTAAACTTAACCACATTGTGAGACTTATAGCTTCCTATGTTTTTATCACTAAAACTTAACTGACAGCTTTTATAGATTCCTATGTTTTTAATTTGTTTTATTAGATCTATTTAATTAATCTATGCATTATTATTATGCTGTATTTTATATTTCTCTTATTGATTTATTTCAATATTAAATGTATATACTGCAATCTTTTACCAATAATAATGCATGTTCTGGTGCTATCAGAGGAATATCTTCTGTGTAATTGTTACAATCTCTGTTTTGCACATTGAACTGCTTCTATGAATGAATTGAGCTATATAAATAAACTTGCTTGCTGCTTGCTACACTACAGGCTCAGAACATTTACTGAACCTCGTTTGCTGGCTTCAGTAGCTCCATCAGTATGATGAAAAACCGTCAGGGTTATGTCTGCTTCCCATTGGAAATTTCGGAGTCGCATGTAGGAGATGCCACTTTTGTTTCTCGTGCCAACCTTAGTCACATGACTCAGTAAGGCCTTATTGTGAGCAGAGGCTCGCTGTTTTCTTGTGATACTGTATTGAGCAGAGGCACGCTGTTTTCGTGGCAATAGATCATACAGGTCACACAATATCAGGCAATTTAATATGCTATTGATATATTTACTTATTCATTTGGCATTTTTCCCACCGGACATTTTTATGTATTAGCTGCCAAACTTAAAACCCTGATGCAGTTTTCCTTGGTGTTGTTCCGTGTGCACTTGCCATTTTCCTTGAAGCTACATTTGATGATTTTGGACACATAAAAAGGTGAACCTTAGGTAAAATTATCAGAGAATATGAATTACTATGATATTTTTACTCTGCTAATATAAAACAGTAATTCTATTAATTTGATTTTATTACTAAGCCTATAAAAACCTACTTAAAAAGTAATGTATGGAAGAGGGTGTATCTTTCAAAACAGTATTTTCCAAATAAATTGCATTGATAAATAACTCACACTACAACGGGCAGGTACTGGACAGTAGGCCATACAATTTTGTTAGAAATAATGAGATTTTTAATTAAATAATGTACAGTCAAATATTTAAACCAACATACAGAATTTACAATGCTACATTTTAGTTGCCCCTCCCTCCAACTCAACTATCACAGTTCATTCCAAACATTTTCTACTGGATTCAAATCTGGTGACCTAGTGGGAAAAAAAAGAACGTTAGATATAATGTACTTCTATAGTAGGAGGGGTGCATTATGACACGGACACGGGTAAGGATCCAAGCGCGGACTGGGTTGGTGTAGCGAAGGCACAGACGAGTGGTAGGCAGAGTTGTCGGGGACAGGCAGGAGGTCGAGAACCGAACAGGCGGCAGAGGGACAGGCAGGGAACAGGCAGAGTAGTCGGAGACAGGCAGGCGGTCGGAACACAGGCAGAAAGCGAAAGTACAGGCTGGGATCAGGCGGGGTAAACGGGAACAGGCGATCGGTCGGTACACAGGTAAGCAGGACGGGAATCCGGAAAGCGCGAGATGTGGCATGTAAACATGAACCATTGATAAGGCAGGGAAGAAGCGGCAGGGAGCTGTACTTATAGGGCGTGGTGATGAGGAGACTGGGAACCGGTGTGTGAGTAGGGATTAAAGACAGGTGCGCGCTGGGATGTTCACGGGCGCGAAAACCTGCCTCTGCGCGCCCGCGGAGGCGGGGACGTGACAGGTTGGACAGCTTATTCTGGGCGCAGGTGGGGCAAGCAGAAATGTAGGTCTGTGTGTCTCTCCACATGGACGGCCACCAGAACTGCCGTTGGAGAAAAGCCATGGTGTGGGCAAGGCCGGGATGGCAGGTACGTTTTGAGGAGTGTGCCTAATCCAGCACCGTGGCTCTAACTGCTTCGGGGACGAACAGACAACCCGGGGGATCGCCTCCCGGTCCTGGGTTATGGAGGAGAGCCGTCTTAACGGTCTCCTCAATCCTCCAGAGCGCAGCCCCAATTACGCGCCGACCTGGCAAGATAGCCTCGGGCGTAGGGCGTGGCTCTTCGTTTCCGGAGAAGACGCGGGACAGGGTCGTCGGGCTTGCCATTCCTCGAACCCGGTCTGTAGGTCAAGGTAAAATTTAAGCGTGTAAAGAACAGTGCCCATCTAGCTTGGCAAGGGTTCAGGAGTTTAGCGGACCGTATGTACTCCAAATTGCGGTGATTAGTCCAGACGACGAATGGCAACTCCGCCCCCTCGAGCCAATGGCGCCATTCCTCAAGAGCAATCTTGACAGCCAACAGTTTGCGATTTCCCACATCATAGTTGGCTTCAGCCGGTGACAGACAGCAGGACAGAAAAGCGCATGGATGGAGCTTCCCGTCCTCTGCGGTCTGGGACAGAACCGCCCTTACTCCAATGTCCGAGGCGTCGACCTCGACAACAAACTGGCGTGAAGGATCGGGCTGAGACAGGACGGGTGCCGAGGTAAAGCGTGCCTTAAGGTTCCGGAAGGCCTCCTCCGCCCTCGGGGTCCAGACAAACGGTAGGGCACAGGAGGTCAGGGCAGTCAAGGGAGCAGCAACTCGACTGTAATTCCGGATGAAGCGCCGGTAAAAGTTGACAAAACCCAAAAACCTCTGCAGGTCCTTCCGGGAGCTCGGGGTCGGCCATTCCACCACAGCCTCCACTTTGGACGTCCCGCCGAGACGATATAACCCAGAAACAAAACGGTGGATGCGTGGAAGTCCCATTTCTCGGCTTTAACGTACAGACGGTTTTCAAGGAGGCGAAGGAGGACCTGTCGTACGTGCTACACATGTTCAGTCAGATCTTGGGAAAAAATTAGAATGTCGTCCAAATAGACGAACGCAAAGCACCCAATCATGTCGCCCAGAACCTCATTTATAAACCGTTGGAACACGGCCGGAGCGTTGGGGAGCCCGAACGGCATTACCGTGTATTCAAAATGCCCCACAGGCGTGTTGAAACCCGTCAGCCACTCATCTCCCTCCCGTATCCTCACCAGGTGGTGTGCATTGCGGAGGTCGAGCTTAGTAAACACCGAAGCACCCTGCAGGGAGTCAAAAGCAGAATTCATAAGAGGGAGGGGGTACTTATTCTTGACGGTGATATTTTTGAGTCCCCGGTAGTCTATGCACTGTCGGAGAGTGCCATCCTTCTTCCCCACGAAAAGGAATCCTGCGGCTAGAGGGGAGGACGACGGCGGGATGAAACCTGAGTCCAGGGACTCCTTGATGTATTTCTCCATAGCCTCGCTCGCGGGTTTGGTTGAGGCTGTACAAATGGCTCTTGGGGAAGGTGGAACCAGGTAGCAGTTCGATTACGCAGTCGGACGGTCGGTGAGGAGGAAGCGACTGCGCACCGCGCTTGTTGAACACATTATGTGTTGTTTAATAGTGTTGGAATAATATGTACACTGTTCTACAGTACTTACTCAGCTGGGGTCTTTACCCAGTTTATGCCTGCATTTGTGTTGCAGTTCCGGTGTGCGGCAGTGTGTTTTGGGTAATTGTCTGAATTGGAAGAAGAAAATATATTAAAATATATGTATACATTAGCGTACTTATATGTTAGCATACTGTAACAGTCAAAGTAAAATAATACATATGAAGAGGCCTAGACATTACATGATATGGATGTTGGAGCCTATATGCCTATACCTTGAAAGAAAAGACGCTGTCCTAGAAAAACATATCTGCCCTACAGTAGGGTCCAAAACATCCCTTGATGATTTCTTCTTCCAGAAACTCACGCCATAATACCTAAATTAGGATGCAACAATGGTGGTAAATTATTATTATTTATTTAAACAAACTGTAGTCAAAAAATATGTGGGCAAAAGTATATAATTTAACATTTAATTAGCTGTAGCCTTAATTAAACGAACCTTCGAAAATCACATACGGGCCTGGTCCCTGATGAGAAATTGCCCCCCACACATGGAGTTTGAGTGGCTGCTTGGGAGACGACTTGGTTGATCTTCTACCAGGTTTCTATAGCAATTGTCGCAAATTGCTCAAGGCCAACTGTGGTTTTGGTGGTAAAGATGACATAATTCAATTTTTCATGACTTTCAATCCATGCTCGGTCCTGTAGCACACTGAAGGTCTTTGTTTGTTTAACGAATCCTTTTATCCAAATTGCAGTTAAACTGCAGTTAATATTTGGGCTGGTTAATTTTCTGTACATTTTGAAACTATACAATTATATTGAATATAATACCATTAGTACCGAGAACCATTTAAGTCGGGACAAAAAATTCTTTCTGAGCTTTTCTACAACTCCACCCAAGTTCCTTAAGTTGTCTTCTGATTGTGATAACAGCGATGTTGATATTATACATTGATGATAGCAGATCCTTAATCTGAGTGGACCGCTCAACATTTGCACTCATTAGAAAATCAATGGTTTGAATGGTGTTGCTAAAGACAGATTACAAAAGCAATTACAAAAGCATAACTCCCTAGGTAGATTTCTCCAAAGATAATTACATGCAGATATCATATAATAAAAAGTATAATGTATTAAAACATTTGCGTTTGTGGGTAGCATAAAGCATAAACCTGGGACCGGGTTTCCCGATAGCATTGCACTTATGATGGTTTGATGTCAAATAATAGTAGCAGTATGATGCGGACATTCGTTTAATTTAGGAACATTTTCTTAATTAGCCTATTTCTTGTCTTGCGTAAATGTTTCTTTATCTTCAATTGACCAATTGCATTCAGTTACATTTACAACCAGTTACGCACTTATTATCTAATTTGCCTAGATAAATGTGTCTAAATCAAAACTGTTTTGATAAGTTTTATTGGTTCTGTTGCCTTGAAATTAACAGTTTGCGATCACTCCTCTCATGTTGAAGGAAGCACTATTTCACAAAAACAGTTAAGTGCCTGTTAAGATCGGTTAAGATGGAATAACGAGTGGTCTGGAGCACTAATTAACGAGCAATTTAAAAATTGGGATACAAATTGATAAAATAACAAGGCACTTACGTGCATCTTACAATCATCTTTGTGCATTGGGAAACCGCGCCCTGATAAAATTGATTAGTTCAACTCATTGGCAGAACGCTCTGACATCTTATGGGAATTGACATAATGCTCCCTGCGAACAGTTTACTCCCTGCGGTTGAAAGCAAATTAACTTAACAATGAAAATGAAGTGCAATGTTAGTTGTTCAATGTTGAACACATGCAGCATGACAAAATCAGTTTTACCTCAAAACTTGCAATCTTATTTATGAAATTCCTTTTTCATTAGGAGTTTTTTATGAAACATATAATCTGAATATGAAATTATGAAAATTATTTTATAGAACCATGGAGATTTTCCAGGTTTCATATGTGATTCGAAAGGTATCACAGTAATTCATTATTAGCTAAACAAAATTAAAACGATATCCTTGACCAGAGAAATTCTTAAGATCACAATACTTTCGGGGATTAGTACCCAGGGGAGACTCTTCATCTCCTTAACAGCAAGCTCTACTCCACACAATTTTTACTTCTCCGACCACTAGAAACGGCCAATAATGGGGGTGGCGGATAGTAGGTGAGACGTTAGCTACTATTTACAGAAGAGAGCTTGCTCTGGGGTTTGATACAAAGCATCAAACCCAACCGAACTGAAGCCCCCTATAGTAGGCCTAATGACATCTCTGGATTATAAATAATTAAATCAAGATTACAAGAAGATCGAGGATCACAATAACAGAAGCGTCTCTGAGCGGCGAAGCAGGTGGTTTGACCATCTAGATGCGTTGCTGTTTCACTGGCCAGCAATGATTGACTCGTCTGCTGCGTTGTTGCAAGCCATGGTGGAAGAAGCAAACTGAATAACCAGTCAGTTTAAGGTAAATCAGTTTCACATGATGCATATTAACCGTTATGTTTTGGAAAAACAATCATGTAGGCTATTATCAGTGATCTGTCTTTTTTCCTTCTTCTCCAGAAGGCATCAGAGGTAGCTTAAACTTTCTAGTAAACACGTAAGTAAAACTGTGATCAGGTATATGTAACGCAAATAAAAAGGAAATAAAATGTTATTGAACAAAATAGTAAGGCGGCAGATGATAAGGACGGTGGCTGATAATAGGGGTTGTTGCAGATTCATTGACACACTGAGGGAAATGGACTATGCAAACTGGTGAGAAGAAATGGGCATGAGAAAGTTAAATCAACACATATGTGCTGACTAACTCTGAACAAAGGACCATAGATAGGACGTGTTGCCTGATACTGAAGGGCCCCACACATCCTGTCCGTACCTTCTACTAGGAGTTGCACATGTGACTGTCACATGCTCTATGGATAGGACCATTGACCATAGGTTGGAACATACCATACACGGGTCTTTTGTAAGATAAACCTTTCTTATTGAAGGGTATTTGACTGTGTAATGGCTGGTTATGACCATTGGCCACCTCCCTTGTATCCTGGTATAAAGATTGTGTTAACTCTGTATTCATTGGAGAGAGAAAAAGGAAAGAACTATGGAAGGTTAACATCATTGTCTCATGCTGAATAAAGATGGCTCTCCCCTGACTTCTGGCTGCATACATTTTGTTCATGGATATAACTGAACGGAAGCTGACAGATGGTGCCGTGACCTGGACGGATGGCCTCTAAAAGAACAAGTAAGTTAAATTAGCATCTGGAACAAAAGAAGACCTAGGAATTTAGCTTTTTGGCAATGGAAAACTGTGGTGAGGACACACAAGACCTATGTTGACACTGAAAGATGTTTTCTTAGTTTTAGTCCAGAGACTCTACAGAAGATACTATATCTTCCCTGTTGTGATAGAAGTGCTTACTAGACTGAATAGTGTGTCACATGTGCATTACTAATATAGGCCACTCTTATGGAAGTGAGAAACCTTCGTTCTTCATCGCGATGTCCTTCCTAGGCGGATAGAAGGTTGTAGTAATAATTTAAATCTTGTACAAGTAAGGGGAAGTAAAGACAATGACGTCTTTAAGTTAAAACCACTTGGTAAAAATGAGGACTGCAGCCTCACATGTTGCAATGGAGAAAATAGCTGAGGACATCAAAAAGAGCTGGAAAATGTATGACTGTCATCGAGAGATAATTCACAAAAATGCCATTGATCCAGAAGATGATTTGTGGAGTTACTTTGATGTACAGAAAATATGGGAAGAAATTCAAAGAATGTCTGTTAAATTACAAAAAACATGTTGGTCGTTGATTGTGTTATCAGAAATAGAAACAAATTATGATAAATTCCTCAAAGATGATCTTGAAAGATGTTTGAAGGCGAAAGAATGGTTTCGAGCGTCGGCTGAACACGACTGAACAAATGGCTAAAGTGGACAAGTTGAAAAAGGGAATGGAAAAGTTGAAAAAGGAACTGGAAAAACTTGAAAACAGGAAAAACCACTAAAGACACCCAAAGCCCATTGAAAAAGAAACCAGGATCATTTCACTATTGTGGAATCCCTGGCCATTGGCAGAATGAATGTCACAAGAAAAACCGAAGGAAAAAGACAGGATGCACAGACAGTTGGAACATGAGACATTCTGCCCACATGCTGAGCAGCAGCAAGGAAAGATCTCCCATGTATGGAATTCAGGAATCAAAGACAGAGTATTTCCTGGCGATACCTGTAACAGCCGTGAGCTTAGATAATCATTGATTAGGAGTTTTTTATGTGTTTCCAAAAATGAATTGTACCTGAAAATGTAGTAGAGCTCGAACTCATCAAGGTAATATGATCACTTCCCTTGATAATGACCACACTTATTCAAGTAAACTGTGACGCCTGCACCATCTGCTGCCAGTGCTCCCCTTGCATGAGGCAGGCTTCAGCGCTCCACGTCACCGGCTTTGTGACACCATCGCCCATCTCATCAACTCATCACACCTGTTGTCTCGTTTAAGCGCACCTGATCATCATCCAGTCATTTCCCCCAGTATATATGTTCCCTTTGCTCTCTTTGTGTGTTATTGTCTCACCAGTGTTAACCTTTATCGGGTCTTCTAAATGAATAAATATTCATTTGAAAGCACTTTGATGGTATTTAGCATGTTCTAATAGACATTCAAAATAGCCTGTTTTTTCTGTCATGCTTGAACATGTTTTAATAGGTATACAAGGAAAAGCCTGTTTTGTTGTGCTTTGTCATGTTCACTATGTCATTTTAAATCAAACGTATTAATTGCATTGATGATAAGGTTTAAAAACGTAAGGCCTCAAGAAGGTTTAACAGGCCCACCGCATTGTAATCATCTGTTGAGCTGTTCACTAGCACACGTGGGTACATCTAACCCTTGTGATAAATTAGACATTGGTGCAATTATAATTTTCTAATCTGGCAATATAGTCTCATGATTTTCTTACAAAAGGTTAAAATATTGTGTTTTCTTTATCCTTATATATTGTATAAGTTGATGAATGAAGAATCAACTTATGTGTCCCCTGAGGACTGAAGTTACCACCAAGTTGGAATGTGTTCTCTCTCTCTCTCTTTATGCCTCGTCACAGGATGGCAGATGAGAAACAATACAGAGGGTCTTTTTTTTATTAAGTAAAACACATGGCTTTCCATGTGCAGTGAATTTGGTTCTAATATGTTACAATTTGGTTTTAGACAAAAGATTGAGATTAGTCTCATGTGAAATTATGAAAAAAAGGGTGAAAACAGCCAATGCGTGTTTATTACCCATAACATTTTATGTTGTATCTTAAATGCTTAATTGAGTTTGGTTAAATAATATAGTTTATTTTTGTTTGTATTACCAATGATAACTGGGATAATACTTGTTTTAAAACAGATACCTGATACTTGTTAATGGAGTTTAAATTCTAAGATGGTAAATTGACTAATGAACAAATAGGGAATTGAAGTAACAGTGATTAAGGCCTACATTGAGTGTCATTTGGATTACTTAATTGCACCTTGATTTTTAGTGACATTGTTGGCTTCTGGCTCTTTTGCAGAATAATAAAGGACCCAAATCAGGGGGAGAAGCGTTCCTTGTTGTTTATTCACAAAATATAGCACATGTCTGTCTTAGATGTTCAGCCGTCTTTCCATCTCTCTTCTTGGTCTTTCCAGATGTCTCTGTGCTTCTCAAAATGTCTTTGTCTTAAACAGCAGAGTTATACTACACAAACTTATAGCACATCCCCTCCACTATCTGGCTGTTATCCAATCATATACATGCAATGTATGTTCCAACCTCCCTACTTTCTTAGTTCCACACTTGAAATGTATGGTCAGGATATATGGGGGATGTATGTGGTAATGAGAACCACATGTCCAACCATTTTCCTTTGTGCAGTTTCCAAGAACGTAAAGAAAGTTACATATATTTGTAAAGCAACATTAATCTGTGTTGTGTCCTCTAGAATTAAAATACACCTAGAGTGGGGAGAACAATTATTTGATACACTGCTGATTTTGCAGGTTTTCCTACGTACAAAGCATGTAGAGGTCTGTAATTTCCAGAAAAAAAAATCATACAATGATTTTTAAATAATTTATTTGCATTTTATTGCATGACATAAGTTTCCTGTAGTTCTTGACCATGTTTGCACAAACTACAGCAGCGATTTTGGCTAAAATGTTATCCCTGATGTCCTTACACAGCTCTCTGATCTTGGCCATTGTGGAGAGGTTGGAGTCTGTTTGATGTAGTGTGTGGACAGGTGTCTCTTATACAGGCAACGAGTTGAAACAGTTGCAGTGAATACATGTAAAGAGTGAAGAACAGGAGGGCTTCTTAAAGAAAAACTAACAGGTCTGTGAGAGCCGGAAATGTTACTGGTTGGTCGGTTATCAAATACTTGTCATGCAATAAAATGCTAATTAATTATAAAAAAATTATACAATGTCTCTCACAGTCCAAGTGTACCTATGGTAAAAATTACAGACCCCTACATGCTTTGTAAGTAAGAAAACCTGCAAAATCAGCAGTGTATCAAATACTTATTCTCCCTACTGCATATTATCAGAAACAGACATGCTTTCTCACAACATTATACATCTGTTTTCTGTCAACATTGCCATTCTTAAGTTTCCTTAATTTCCACCCTAATGTTGCATTGCTGTTTAGATAAAAATAGGCAATTTTTTACAAACTGCGAATAATACTAGAGATGGGTAGGATAATACATCTGACCCTTCACTTAACAAAGGATATCAGCTAAGTTTAAAGAATGACATCTTGCTACAGACAGTCTGAGGAAACAAAAGACTTGGCCTGTTTTTATGGCTCACCATATGTGGGTGAAGTCAAGGGCTCAAAGAAGGGGAGCTGACCCCTAGGATGACCCCAAACAACCTATCCCATTGATTCAGGTTAGCCTATTACTAAAGGTTAAAACTGTGGTAATTTCACCAACACAAGCAAATTCTGTTTTGGGATAATCAGACATTAAGTGAAAGCTATATATATTTTCCTCTTAATAGCTTTAATGTTGAAATGTATGGTTTTGAAACCAATGGCAGTGAGGGTAGAGATGAAAAGTCATCCCCCATTTTTTATGATAGTCATTTTTGTAAATAGAACAGATGTGTTCAAAGATAATATACAAAAATTGTGATTTAGGTTTTGGCTTACCGCCACTATTTGGAATAAAATAAATGTAGCAGGTTAATCAAGACATTGTTTTATCACAAGGTAGTTTGGTTGTTGCCTGTACAATTTTGGTGCGGCGGATATGCTACTATAACCTCCCTGGTGGTTGCAGTTGGTATACCACTGGAATTGCGCTGGAGGTTCTCTCCTACAATTTAGTTCTGCAGCTTATCCCCTAGTGGTCAAACCAATTTAGTAAGGCATATGCCAAGACATTACAGGAATTTATTAATGCAGGATAGCCAAAATAAGAATTTAAGAGCTGTTTAGCTCTGTAATACAAATTTGTTAATGGGATATATGGTTTATAATTATTTTATACAAGTGACCATGGAGACCATGTGATGTCTTTGATTGTGTTAGTGAATGTTTGTGTTTTTAACATTTTCACGTCATTGTTTTGATGAATATACAGGAATATACATTCCATACTGAATGGATTCCAGATCCATCCCTATTACCAATTCTCTATTTTTCATGTCCGTCCCGAAATGATGGCCAGTGCGGGTTCAGGATGGCGCCTCCTGTATCCGTATTCGCCGTGATTCTGCTTTCACTCTTTAAAGCAGGGGGGATGTATGATATGATAAGGGCTCAAAGCAAATCAAATTGAGACCTATAAGGATTTACATTAACATTTTTTTTTTGCATAGTTATAACGGAGCATTGGCATCTGTTATATTTTACATTTTCCATCTACAGTATGTTTTAATTGGTTTATTTGGAAACTGTTTGTTTGAAGTAAGGTCTAACATTTTAATGGTGGAATAGCATAGATGTAACAATTTTTTGATTTGGCTTAGCAAAGTCAAGTCTGATGGGACAATGGAATATCATTCCACTGCCATGTGCTATCGGGCATAAATATAGCACATTGAATGAAACATCAAAAAACCCAGTTGTGGATGGGAAAGGAAAGTTGACATAGACTTATGGAAACTTCCCTGAATACGGTGTACACTTAACAGTGGAAGACACTGTTGTGGTGTAAATCTTGAATAAGTGAAGTGTCGGAAACTCACTGTTCCTTTAGACACCTACACTGACTTGTTAGGACAACCAGGCAAATTGCTGAATCCACATCACACTGAGAGCAATAACTGATATTGGAACTTTACAAGACAGAGAAGACTGAATTCGAGAACTACAGGACATTTGACGGGAATCCAGCTTCATTCCTAACAATCAATAGTTTTCCTGGCATTATGATCTTGTACATATGGTCATTCCTCACCAAGACAGGTAGAGGACTACATATGATCACTAGCTTAACATTGGTGATTGATCAGGATGGTCACTAGGACTGCAATGCCAAACAGTGCTATCTATCAGGGAAAGCTGTGTCTACTGCATCTTATTTTAATTTCATTTAAGGGATAATAAAGCCTCATAGGCCAGATAATCCTCTTTATTATTTTTCTTTATTGTTTTTTAACAGAAGTGTTTGGACCTTTTCAGTTCAGGAATTGGATTGTACTTTTATTTTTCTAGTTTTATCAACATGTAATGATTAATTGTTACATGATTGAAGGGGGGACTAAGAGGAAGTAGGCTTGAGAAACTTAACACCGTACAGATGTGCTGACTAACTCTGAACAACGGACCATAGATAGGATGGGTTGCCTGATACTGATGGGCCCCACAAATCCTGTCCATACCTCCTACCAGGAGTTGCACATGTGACTGTCACAGGTTCTATGGATAGAACCATTGACCATAGGTTGGAACATAACATACAAAGGTCTTTGGTAAGATAAACCTTTCTTATTGGAAGGTATTTGACGGTGTAATGGCTGGTTATGACCATTGGCCGCCTCCCTTGTATCCTGGTATAAAGAGATTGTGTTCATTCTGTATTAATTGGAGAGGGAAAAAGGAACGAACTATGGAAGGCTAACATCGTTGCCTCATGCCAAATAAAGATGTCTCTCCCCTGACTTCTGGTTGCATTAATTTTGTTCATTGATATCAACAGAACAGAAGCTGACGCTGGGCAGTCCTTCAGCTAGGACAGGAGCAGTATATGCAGCTGCTATACTGTGGAAAGAGCCTGAGGCTGAGGAGAGCCAAGTAAAGAGCGCTAAGGAGGCGAGAGTTGGCATTCCTCGAGTCTCACGAAAGAAACTGTGTTATGTACATTAACCATGTACAGTTATGTTTATTATAGCTATATTAAAAAAAAATGCACTACTTAGTTGAAGTTTGATATGCCACCATCCATAAGTATATTACACTCATGTGTCTATAATATTCAATAATAATTCTACCAATTGCTGCTAGTTTACACTGTTAAGTCACTGCCATTTCAACATTTTGAATAGTACTATTCAGATTGCTGCTAGTTTACATTAATCTTTGTATTTTGCACCTACATTTTTGCAGATAAATAAATAATTGTGGAACCAAATACATGTGTATAGTGGCCGTTTGTGTAAATCTGAAAACAGAAGAACTCCCACACACTGTCTTGCTCACTGTCTTGAAATTATTATTACATCACAACAGAAAGAACCAACCAGGTGCACTGTAGAGGTCGGGGGACTAGAGGCACATACAGGTCTAATGATGTACTTCAGACCTGTACGTGTTTCTAGCCCATTGGCCTCTATAGTGGATGGCAGTGTCAGGCAGGTTATGCAGAACACATCATGCTATCACCATGGATTTTACCTTATGTATGTTGCAGTCATTTTGTTTTAAAAAGCACCTCCAACTTCCCTTCAGTCTGCCAAAAGTGTTCTCAAAGTTTGCAGAAATTGGTACAGAAATTGTGTACAGTGACACATTCCAAATGATGTCATAATAAAGTAATGCCAACTCCAAATGAGAAATGCTCCTGTACTCTGAGATGGTTGCAGGGTTCCACAGTGCAATATCGATCCTTTTTTGAATGGTTACACAACAGCGGTGTCATGTCTCCTCAATTATGGTTGCCAGTACAGAAACAGTTACAGAAACATGTCCTTAGACAAACAGAAATTCTTTATCCACTGGGCCTCGGTGAAAGTTGGAACTACGGTTTCCGACCACACCGTTGTTATATAGTGTACCCAAACGGATGTAGAAAAACTACACATTCTGCAGTACTTGCATATCTCAAATACACACAAAAAGTGTGCGACGCCATCTCTGTCATCTCATGGTCAATCTCCGCGATTACTCGTAAAATCAGGTCCACTTTATTTGTATTGCAACTCATCTAATATTTCGGGAATTCTGAATCAGATTTGCTACTACTGCTGGTCTTCTTTCCTTCGTTGACACAATTACCAAATTTGGAAATCAATAAATCATGATCAACTCAACTTAAATCTCCTCTATGGTTGCTGTGATGTTGCAGTGTCGCATAAATAAAGATGCCTGTCTGTTGCTTTGTAAAGCGTATTGTGCATACGTCAGAGTAAGAGTATATGTCAGCGAACTAATTTGCCTAATCTTCGCAGATCTTTAGACCGTGGTGGAAATGCACACAACTATGGGCTGAAGGTACCCTTTAATTCCTTGAACAGCATTTCCTGGGACTCACAGTTCCGGATGTTTTTTGGTGGAGACGCGCCTTATGTTACAAGTTGGCTAATAGTTGTTTGGGTACAATTGTCAATTTCAAAAAGGTTTAGAAGATGTACAAACAAGGCAAATGAAAGTGTGAAGTATCAAGGTAGCATGCGCACCGAGATGCAGAGATAGCAGCAGTGAGGTCCTGGGGTAGACGTGTGTGTAACAACTGTAAGAATGCAATCACAATAGCAGTTCAAAATGTGCAAAGAGGCAAATCGAATGTACAAGGTGTGTGCTCAATTGAAATGCAGCAGTTAGGTTCCTGAGGGAGACATGTACCTATAAAAACTAAAACCATCCATTATCAGGACTAGCAAGGTAGTGTCAGACTAGTACAAGGGATTAGTGCAACAAGGTCCCTGAGTGGCGGGGTGGTATGGTGAGTGATGGGTTCACAGAGTTGTTTTGGTCACCGTGGTAAGCAGGGATACGGTAGATGGAATGAAACTGTTCCCGAGGCTGTTGGTGCAGGACTGAAGAGGCCTTTACTGCAAAATGTTTGTGGCATGGGTTTGAAGGGTCCTTGATGATCCCGCATGCCCTGCACAGACAACGCAGTGGTAAACGTTCACAAGAATCTGTAATCATAAGGGTCCAGCAGAGGACCTCAGAGATGTGGACACCCAGGAATTTGAAGTTGGGCACCCGCTCCACCTCAGTACCATCGATGTGGACTGGGGCGTAGCTGGAGCCTTTAGACTTAAAATGAGCTCCTTGGTTTTCTTTGTGTTGAGGGCCAGGTTGTTATCAGCGCAACATGCGGCCAGGCGCCTGACCTCTTCCCTGTGGGTTGACTCGTCATTGTCACTAATCTGGCCGACCACCATGGTATCGCCTGCAAACTTGACAGTCTTCGAACTGTGTACAGGAACGCAGTTGTTGGTGAAGAGGGATTACAGGAGAGGGCTCAACCCACAGCCTTGTGGAACACCAGTGTGAAGGATTAGGGTGGAGGATGTGAGGTTGTCTAACTTGACAGACTGGGGTCTGTTGGTTAGGAAGTCCAAATTCCAGTTACAGGGAGAAGGGCTGATCCCTCTTATTATGGCCATATAAAATACAGGCTCAAATTAAAAGCAGATGCCCCCTGGTGGCCGATATTATGTTTTTGTCCATGCCACATGGCACTGTAACATGCAGCTGTATACCACAGTATAACAAAGCATACCCAGTCATGCACTACCCCCTTGGAGCTGGAATTAGATGAGCGACATCAGTACCAATTCCAGAGCTGTATGTTAACATTATATTCACTAGGCAAAACTGAAATTGTATTTTTCCAAAAAACCCTCTCGGTTTTTCCATATTATTCATATCACTTATAGACAAACGAGGCATGCGCTTAAACAAATAGACTACTATGCACTGGCGTTGAAATCAACTTGTTAGCCCCACTAGAACCCCTGGGAAAGATCCACAAGGAAGTGCCGTTTTTGTGGCCTATTCACATGGAAAAAAGGATGTGGTGTTTTTCCAAAATCTCCTCTAAATTTTTCTATAGCTTATTTAAGGACAAACAATGCATGTGCTTAAGTTATGAGTATGGACATATACACTAGCATTTGAATTAACCCCTTATGCGGAATTACCAATTGTTTTGTATTTTTCCTTGAAATTCCTCTTGGGATTAGCCCTTGTGGATCTTTTGTTTTTCAATTCATCTGGTTGTCTTTTAACTATCCATTAAGTGTAATTGTTCTATTTGTATGTTTTTATTTTTTATTTGTACAGCTAAGGTTACATACTCCACCTACATACACTCGTATTTTGAGTGTAATTAATTTGCCAAAAGAGAGGGGTAAAAAACATATTAAAGAAAGCTGAAGAATTTGACTGATAGCATTTCTTTCCTTCACATTTTCTATAGGTACCACAATAATATCCTTACCATGAATAATTTTGGCCATGATTATCCAGAAGTCAAAATCTGATATCATGACAGACCTATTTGCGGTAGAATCCATTTCTTCAATATTGGTCTTTATATAATACAATAAGTTCCAGAATTCATAGCAAATGTAAATGCCGACTCCCTAACAAAATGACGATAATTTGTTATACAAAATCCACTTATAATAATAGTTTTTTAAATTATAGTTATTTTTGAAACACTGACATTGTGTTTTTCAGTGCATTTTGGTAGCATTTACCTGACTTGTATAACATACCAATAATATTAGGAAATGTCTATTTCCATAGAAATATCCGTTTGACAAGCTAAATCAATACATTAGTGGTTACCTGGCAAAACAGAACATGTTTGCCGGTAGAAATAGGTATTCATGCTTTCTCAGGATTCCACAAAATCTGCTGTTTATATGAAGGACATGCTGTGTTTGTTGCAATAACAGCAAAGTAACTAAAACACAAATAATAACAAACATTATAACACATTAACCAGTAGAAATAGTTAAGAATTCATGCTTTTTCAATTGCCAACAAAATCTGTTTTTCTGGTTGTTTGTTTACTAAATGTTCAGACAGTGGCTAAAATAACAGTAAAGTAAATGCATTCACGTTTGTTAATACATTATACAGTAGAACACTGGGCACACATTTCAATAGTTAAATCCACAGCATGGTTTTCAAGAAGCAAGGCTCAAATCAATTGCCATTATAACAACAGTAACTTGCCATATATAAAAATAGTATAGGACATACATATTACAGTAGAGTACTAGCCACAGACCTCAATGATTAGCTTCTTAACCTAGTAGTAAACCCAGTGTTAGTTTGTCACAATACATTAGAATAATCTTATTTGCTGCTTTGGTCCGATCAAAACCTTGTGCAAAATGCTATTAGCAAATACATTATGACCAATGTGTTTCAAATCCTTTGCTCATTAGTCTACTCTAGTTCAAACATGTATGGTTCAATATCATAATGTAAGATCACTTCCAAATATTAAGCCTTCTAATCATGACAAGCCATTGTAAAGTTAGCTAGTTAGCAGTAACCAGTTTACCTTGGTAAGGTGATCAAAAGAAACCACGGATTGGAAGGGAGAGAGTTCCTTATGCGCACACTTCAGTGATGTAATACTGTGTGCTTGTTGGTGCGCAAAAAACAAACATTGCATCGTCTGGGCAATTATGTGTGAAACAAATCTCACCTCCCTAGAAATCTTTGAGATACAATACATACTACCTAAGGTCCCTCCAGGGAAAAGTGCTGTGATGGAACTGTGGAACAAAGGAACTGTGATGAATCAAAGTAGGATGACAGAATTACGGTGAATTCTCCCACAAAATACTCAGTCTGCCAAAAGAAGAAAATTGTTTGTGATGATATTATTATACCATACAGTACAGTACAGTACACGTGAGAAACTGTCAGACACATATTGGGGTGGACCAAGTAGTAGGGGGGGTTTGGGGGTTCTCCCACTGGAAAAAATATCATTTTAAAATACACATTCTTGCAATTCTACACATTATGATATGCCTGTGTTGACCATACCGCTAGGGATGCAACAGTACACAGTATGTTATCGAATCGTTCAGTACAGCCCCTACGATTCAATACACACGTGAAATGCGGAGTTACAATATGTCGGTCATTTTTCTATAATTTCTGAAAAAGGCTTATTGCACTGTTGTAGATTCAGATCCACGGAACCAGGAACAGGTAAGGCAGGCAACAGCTTGGGGCCCCAGACCTTTCGTTTTTGGGCCAGGACAGAAAAAAGCTTTGCTGGTTACATCCTTCAGTAGCTACGTTATAGTAAACTTAAGATTAAACTGTTTATATTGGGACAATTTCTGGTGGATCTTTGAAGTATGCATCCGTGCATGATTTTTTGGGGTAATATTGGCTAGATGAAAACCCCTTGGGCAGTAAAAGAGTAGGCATTCCAATGATTCTCTCATCTTTTCACTTGACAAAAAAGTCAGTTATTGTCACCTATATTTATAGCTATTGTAGCCTATCAATGTCATTCACAAATGAAATGAAGAAAAATTTACGTTCCGCCATGAAATATCTTTGGCTGTATGAAGTTCATATTCAGTCTCGCTTAATAAGAAACGTTAGTCAGTTTAACATAGTGCTTAGTGATGTCCAGCGAAATATTCAAACGTCGCATTTTAACGCATGACAAAATTATCTAATGTTCAAGGTGCTATACCAACACTGGGCAGATATAGGACCGTGGTGCAGTGGTTAAAGACACAGCTACTCACATGGAAGCACCGGTTCAAATCCAGTGAGGTCAACAACATTTATTACTTTTAATTGCAGGCCGTTGGAACTAGACTTGCCTGGTTCCTTTTCTAGCTTATTAAATAAGATTGTATCCCATTTTGAAACTCTTACTAATCACTGACCAGGTTTGACTAATTTTCACTCATCACTAACCATGGGTCAGGTTTTGAAGGCAGCCAACAAAGACAATATAGAGTCAAGGACGAACACTACGTTTCTTGTTATTGGCGTAGATAAGATGAACTGTATAGCATGTACATTGAAACAAAATAGGTGATGCGGTTACAGATGGGATTCAAACTCTGAATCACATGATGACACATGTCTGCATCCATCACCTCTGCTATGTTCTGTTTGAAGAACAGGACCGTCTGAAAACAATCATCTAGTCATAACATTAACACAACTGCTCAAGTAACTTACTAAACATAGCCTAAAGTTGTATGGCACTCACTCAGACTAGTCTAACCAAACAAAGTGCCTCAAACAACATGTTACTTTAACATGCTCTTGAAAACCCTAGGTTAAAAGAATAAAATCATGACAACTGAAATATTCATACATTCCAATTTAGCTCTTGCACAACAACAATCTATAGAATATTGTCATTTACAATTCTGTAGGCACAAACCATGGTTTTCAGGCATATCCTACAGATTCAGGAGCGTATATCATTGACAACTGTCTGGATCGCCTAGCACAAGACATTTTATTGTGGATTAACAACTCGACACAAAGCAAATTTGAGTTAACAGGAACGTTTAGAATAATTCCTCTCTAAATTTTAACTCACCATTTCAAAAAACAATTGCCAATGACCCATAAGTGTACCTTGGTACTATAATACAAAGGTGTGTAGTCTAAACACAGGAAAAAGCTATGTTTTTTATGGAATATTTTTTTCCCCTTGAAAACAAATGTCGAGTGACACTGAACATTGGGAGCCGTGCCTTGTGTGCTCATAAATAGCAGAGCTCCAGCAGAGCTTGTATTTGGAGGAATGCATGGTTTTGGATACAAAGCTAGATAAACTCTTGGTTATAATCTACACGGACTGGTTATAAGCATGGAATATAAAGCGGTTTGCTTCACTGTGCAACAAGCTCAAGCTGCAGAGCACACAAGGTGAAAAACCTGATGTTATGCCCTTCAAAAGTGCAGATAACCCTAATTGCTCCAGGGTCTTTGTCAATTATGGCTGATCCCCTGGCTGTGACCCCACTCCCTGAGAGAGCTTCAATTTCTAGCTCACACAAGCATATCACAATAAATGAACACTAAATGAATAATAATGTGGGTACACAAAATGTACCCACATTATTATTTAAACTGGCTATACATTTCCCGCGGACAGGTATTAAGCATTAAATGGAATGGCAAGTCATATCCGTAAACAACATTTTGCTATGGCTACTGACATCCAAGAAACCACTGTAAAATATCTAAGGGTTAGACTGTGCAGTGGGTAAAACCAGCAAACTATAGACAGTTCACAAAATAACAAGTATGTCTGATTTCAAACTTACAAAGTAGGCCTAACATAGAAGTTGTGCGTATCCTATTGGCTATTAGCAATCATGGCTATTTCCTATTGTCGTTCAAAACGAATTAGAATAGACTAACCTACGCCACTGTGGCCTTTGAAGCATAGCCTGCATTTACTACAATGCATTTTGAAAAAACACATTCAGCAGCCTGTAGCACACCTCGTAGTAGAAAACAGAGGATTGCTTGTTTCCCAGTGCAACATCACTGCTCCATCCCGATAACATTTAGTGCATCACGCGCATCCATTGTGCCTATACGCTAGCAGAGCATCAACGGAGATCAGTGTGGACAATACACTGCACTAATTTGAGCGCCAGACAAGAGAATCAGTCGGAAAACGGATAGAAAATAGATTTTACTAATATATTAGCCAATGAGTTAATGGTGTTACAAATCCATATTTTCTATCTTGTCTCTCAATGACTGGCAAAGTTTTAACTTTCATTGTTTTACAAGGAATTCTTCCATAGATTGCCTTATGTAGCCTATACTCTACCATGTTACTTCAGACATCACATACCTTCCCTCCTGACTCACGAGTTGCCCTCCTCTTCCTCTGAAATCAGTTATAGTTTTTTCTAAGAAGCTACTCAGTCATATCATCTCCAAACACTTTTTTTCTGCCCCATTCTCCCGTTGGAACTTTTTCCCGGAACTACCGGAAAACCATCTTGAGAGCATTTCGGTAGTAGTAGTTTTTGTATGACACCGCAACGAGAGCGTGGGAGACCGGTCTGAGAGTTGCAAATTGAATGTGTCTCGCAATAAAATTACTTCAATACCCAGCAAGCATTGCAAGGAAACCGGTATTTAATCGACTTAATATTAATACGAGGAACCTGAAAGAAGGAAGGAATATGTATGTCCTCTAGCCAGGTTTGTATCTTCAGGTGGCCTTAAATAAAACAATTCAGATACGTAATATACCTAAAACGTATCGAAAGAGAGTATATGGCACAGCATATTTAAAGGGGAAAATGTAAGTATTTCACTATGGTTTTACTGGGTATTGAAGTGATTTTATTGCGAGATGTATTCGATTTGCAACTCTCAGATCGGTCTCATACGTTCTCGTTGCGGTGTGATACAACAACTACTGCTACCGAAATGCTCTCCAGATGGTTTTCCGGTAGTTCCGGGAAAAAAGTTCCAACGGGAGATTGGCATGAACACAAATGAACATGGACTGTAGTTACTGACCTATAGTCGGTGCAGTTCATGATTTAAGTTAGCATTTCAAATAGCATTAATCTAGAGGGATTGACATATTCCCTATTTAAACTTTCTCTCCTCCGGTCCGTCTATGCGTATGCACTGACACTCGCAGTACTCTCGCTCACAACCTTAAACACCCCGAGCTAATACTTTACGGGACCCGTTCGGTTAGGGAAGACAAGTTGTGTTATTGTGTAGAATCGTGGTTCTACACACTGGCTCTTTTTAATTAAGTTAAATGATTTGAAATGTACAACAACAATACTTATCCTCAATCTCTTTCTTGGGAATGGTAAATTATGTTTTTGCCGAACCGCGTAAGCTGCACACACCAGCTCAAAAATCTAAAAGCAAGTAGCTATGTGTCCGAGAAACGCAGAGCTGCACGAACGATGATCTGTTGGATTGCGGAAAGAGGGGTTTACACTGAGTACGGATTCCGTAGCATCAATACATTTTTGGATTTTGCCTCCAAAATAAAAGTCTGCAGTAAAACGTGACTTTAATAATATTAAATATATCTATTTTGCCACTGTGCTTAATGTACATTGTAAAAATGTATTATAAGAAATGTTCTGGAAAGTGGATAGAGTAATTATATGCAACTAAATCACAGGGCACTGTGTATTTGCAATTGTTGCTGGCATTTTACTCCACCCATCCCATTGGCAACAAAGTAACTCAATGGATATGAAATACACATTGCCCTATAGAAACAGATCTGTTTTTATGTATTTCCTATCCAATGAATTACATTGTGGCCAATGGTATGAGCGGAGTAAAATGCCAGCAACAATTGCAAAAACACAGTGTTCCTCAAATTTTTTTTACATCTAAATATTCATTAGCAGTGATGGAGACACCTGCTCATGAAGAGGCGTGATAGGGAGGAACGGCCTCCCTGATTTGAACTCAAGTGGTTGTTTGTTGTTAGAGTTCTGTGCTAGTCATGGATTATCTATAACGAACTCCAAAGATCTAAGACTTTCTATATGTACACAAAAGGCCTATTTCTCTCAAATATTGTTCACAAATCTGTCTAAATCTCTTTTAGTGAGCACTTTGCCGAGATCATCCATCCACATCACAGGTGTGGCATTAGGCTGGCATGAGTATTGCACAGGTGTGCCTTAGGCTGGCCACAATAAAAGGCCACTCAAAAATGTGCAGTTTCACTGTATTGGGGGGGTCCAGAGGGGAAAACTGGTCAGTATCTGGTGTGACCACCATTTGCCATATAGAGCCTTATTTGGACTTTCAGGTGCCTAAGGCCTTTGCAAAGTACTGTACATCAGTTAGATTTTGTTCATACAGGTGGCACACTTGGGTTATGAATACAATTATTTTTGTTCATATTAATCAAGGGTGCCCTCAACAACAGATTAATTGGTTACACTTTAAAATAAGGCTACATTAATTGACATTAGAGCACAATTGACGCGCAGGCATACGCGTCAATCATCTGGTTTTTCCACTTTTGTCAACCAGAAGCCCAACAATCGCGATCACAAAACCTCTAGAAGACGCACTTGCGCATTTAGTTATCACATTTTCACAAGTGGCTTCATTTATTTTCCACAGGAACAATGACATTCCGCTGCAAATAACAATGTCTCGTTTGTGTACTTTCGTAAACCAGAAACCCCACAATCGTGATCATAAATTCACAACAAAAGTGGTCCTTCAGGATTTCAGCAGCAGCCCTAACAAATTATACTTGATCTTATTCTGTTGTTTGGAAGTCTATAATACATAAATCAATTGAAATCTGTGGTAAAATAACCAATGGAATGCCTATCCATGTCACCCCCCTCCCCAAAAGAAAAAGAGCAAGTGCACGCCATGGGGAGAGGCGCGTGTCGTGCTTTCCACGCTCCCAATAAAGTCATTATGCACTTGGATTGCATTGAAGAAGCATTCAGTTGCTACAAGCAATTGTTTTGAGAAAAAATAAATCGCCAAACGGCGAAAGTGGAATAAATGATAATGGAGAGCGAGGTTATTGAAAATGGGTCTGAACATTCAGACGATGAAAAGTATCAGGATATAATCAACCTATTTGTAAAATATGGTAAGTGTAGCCTAAATGCTATTCTATGATAATGTTTATTATTATTTTGCATTGTTTAAGTGGAATTACAAGTCGTAAATGGTAACTTCATATAACGGTACTGTAGCCAGTTGTCAAATGTGCACCTACGCTGTGTTGTGTAGTGTCACCTGTGGATATAACCATCCAAAGGAAGACTACACACATCCCTGTTCTAATCTCCACCACTTCCAGATTTGGCACATGTTGGGAATTCCAAAGAAAATAAAGGCTATCCCTATTCAAGACACCCCATAAAAAATCCTCAAAAACAGCAATTAATAATAGTTACTTTTAAACTGGAAATGCTTGCTTGCCAGTCCCCACACAGCAATACAAGTATACAAAGTTCTCAGGTCCCTGGCGGCCAAAAGTTTGGCATTATGTTTATATTTTGAGGAGTAATAATATAAAATAAATTGTCAGTGTGAATAAAAGCTTTACACAATACTAACTTCACAGCAATGCACCAATAGAAAGGCTAAAAACAAATAGCAAAACATTTTAAGTAATGGACAACAATAACTACACCCTAATAAAGATAATAAAAAGTGTATAAAGTAGAGTCTGGTAGCAGCAATTGAGATTTGTGTGTGTGTGTGTGTGTGTGTGTGTGTGTGTGTGTGTGTGTGTGTGTGTG